>PRKT01000325.1:184728-214842 GCA_003671525.1 Saccostrea glomerata
AGAGAGAGAGAGAGAGAGAGAGAGAGAGAGAGAGAGAGAGAGAGAGAGAAAGAGAGAGAGAGAGAGAGCTGCAAATTGAGTTATCGTGTTTTTATCTCCAAGTTGATTCCATAACCAAGAGCATGTTCTATCTGCAAAAATCTAAACATCTTATGTCGACCGGAACATGCACATTCATCGGTCCACTGGTATAGGGTGATTTTTCATATATCAGAAAGAAATTTTTGAGGAAAATTTTATAATCATTTTATACTTATTTACAATTCAAAAAGTAGTAAATGATCAGATATTGATATTAGACTAGCTTTATACTTGCTTCTTTAAAAATAATATTTTCTCCTTTTCGCATGCATTTGCTAAATGCAATCTAATCTAAAATATTATTTTCAAGTATCCCTTTAAAACAGGTGTTTGGTAACTCTATATTGAAATGACAGAATGTCTGCCAAAGTTAAGTTTTTTTTTTTGTTTAGGTGTTAATCATATTATACTAAGGTTGTCCGGAAAAATCGTGGACAAGTTGTCTAGATTGAAAAAAATATTCATCACTGCGTTTTGAAATTTGTACTACTCTTTAGTGAATTTTCCATCAATATATATAGCAAATTTCAAATAGATATATTCATAAATAAACAAATTGTGAGATTTTATATCATGTGTTGCATTGCCTTATGATGCAAGGATGGTAACATCAATGTGTCAAAAGTATCGTCAAGTGTTACGTCTTCTCTCTGCTAAAAGGCTGGATAAGACCCACTTAAATTTAGGAATTTCATTGATGTACATACTTGCGTTTCACTTATATATTTCTCCTAAGCAGTCGAGGAACTAATCTCGCAAAATATTTAGGACTCTCTGAAGATTTGTTATTAAGTTATAGACAGTATTCTTATAAATTTTCGCCTCTCATTGGTTGATTTCCAAGAAGGAACGCAAAATATTTTGTATAATCTGGTTTGGTATGGGGACACACCCCCTTGACGACGTAAATAGAGTTAAGTTCAATATGCTGCAGGTGTTGTAACTGATGAAATGTGCCTGTATGAAGCCAAAAAGAATTGATCAGATTTTTCTCACGTCAAGAACATGATAAGTACGTGAAAAAATTGGTACGAAGATAAAAATATTAAATGCAGTAGTCAATGTTATGCAGAGTGACCTTATACCCTATTGATTAAATTGAAGCGGTTTGCAGGAGCAAACCAAAGTTCTTTGATTGATTTAAGAGAGATAATCATGATTAAATATTTTCATTAAACAAAAAAAATATATCATTTATCTTTTTTTGATTTTTTAAATATCAGCTTAAGATGTACAGATTGAATTTAACTAATATGTTGGTGTTCATGGCAGAGTACTTAATTTCTATATATTTCAGAGAAAATATTAAAAAAACATTTAACGACGTTCGATCCTGATATTTAAAGTCTTAAACTTTTTTTGTCTGAGCGGGATTATAGTATTTTTGTATGTGTTCGGCCCTTTAACACACCTGGCTATGCCGACAAATTGATTACGTGATTACAAAATTAGGTATGATAATTTGTTGGCACGGCCAGGTGTGTTATAGGACCGAAAACATCCAAAAATATGAATTCGATGCCTATATTTACATTCTCTTATTTTCTTTCTACATAATGCATTTGCTTATTTCGTTGATTTTGAATGCGAATGTATTTCCTTTCAAAACTACCGTGGATTATTATTTGTTAGAGCTGATTTTGACGTCAAATGACGTTAAATGATGATGCAAAATTAAATAACGCAAACAAACGTTGCGAGGAAAAAAGTGACAAATCAAATTTAGACGTATATTAATTTAATTTTTATGGTTTTTTTCAGGTTTATAGTTTTTCATTAAATTGAAATAATACATTTTGTATTTTGGTGTTCCTAGAGTATTGAAAATGCATATAAATCTAACTGTGTATTCTAGCGCGTGGTGACAAGGTTTTGCGTGTGTAATAAAAATTTGAACGTCGTGGATTTCTAATAAATTTCATAAGGAAAATTGCACTTAATGTAAATACAAATTATTAACAAAAATCTCCATTTTGAAAATTTCTTAGAAAAAAATTTCAAATTATGTTTTACTTTAACATAATACAAGTAGTGCCCAAAGTGATGATTTTGTACATTTTCATTTATTTTATCCTAAGGACAGATCACTCTAGCATTAAATGCATAAAACATGAAAAAATAAATTAATAAAAACAAAAATGGCAATTCCTGGAAGAACGTTCTATCATTTAATTTCTTGTTCATACAAATTGCTAGGTGTAAAAATCTTCCTGTTTCATTTCCCTATAGCTCATATACAGTCCAGGCCTTTCAAAATCTGCCGGTGCCCGGTACTTTTAACCGGTTGGATTCGTTCATGGTACCTGCCAAAATAAGCAGTGGGGAAAAAATCGCGTAAAAATACGATAGGCCCTACCATGTTTTACACAAGTTGTGGTTGCGTAGCTTTGTATTATTCTTAGTCCGTAATGGTATCTAATTACGTTTTTGATTGGTTAGTCAAGAAGATCATTAAAGCGTTTGAATAAATGAAACAAAAGAGATTGCGTAATCTTATAGATCTTGTCGAAAACGAAAGTAGATTTCGATCCGTCAAATTCCTCCGTCACTGATTTTGACAAAAGCTAATGACTATGGATATGTTTTAAATAAATACGGCCAAAAAATATTAAAAATAGGAATCCAGGTGTCAGAAATGAAAGTGTCAATTTAAAGTCATGGTAATGAGTTTCACAAAAGATTTTAAGATACAAGGAACTAGACCGCGGAAAGTCTTCAACACAATTGGCCGTTTAACTACATTGATAGAAATAAATTGCTTTCGGTATAATTAAAACATAAGTAAAAACGGTGTTTTAATGCAAAAATAGGATCAATACAAAATAGCAAAAGAGACCAATGGACCTGGTATCTTTTTTTTTTTTTTTTTAAAAGAAAAAGCAAATCACATTCATTTACTGTTCGATCATTTTGATAGGTCTCTTAAATGAATAAATGACTTAATTCGTTATAATTCACCTAAAGCTTTCCTGAGTCTGTCTATCATGGGTAATGTTCAGGTCAACCCTTGCACGATTTCGAAACTCCACATGTATTATTTAGCGTAACCGTTTATAAAATAGAGGAAACATTTTGGAGATAACCAACAAGCAATATGATGTTGTCTAAGAATTATTCTTAGTTCTTTGTTATTTTTTTTTAAAACATTACATTATATTTTCTTTCAAATTTCTTTTTATCTATTTTCTTTTCATTTTACAATTTTTATACAATAAATGAACTTAAAACTAAAGAAGGAAAATGTACGTGTATGCCAAATCGCTCTCCCTGTCGAAACAAACATGTGGTTACTGGTCAAATTATTTTCAAATTAAAATTTACAATATTGATATTTTCTATTCCTTTATTTACCTATCGTACAATAAACATCTGGATTTAAAACATTGAGCCAGGATTTATTTCACCTCGTCTTTTTCCCGTTTAAACGCCCCTTGCATATTTACATAAATCACACTGAGCATCAAACACAGTTTTCGAAAAGATTGGGGAATGAATTTGTCCTTCTCCATTAAGTAGCTTATGTATTCTGTTTCATTTGAACCTATTCTGATTAATTCTTTGGCTAAATGATTGACAGAAGGGAAATCCTGGCTGTTAATATAAGTTCCTGTAGGGAGATATTGACCGGCGTCTTTTGGGTCCGTTAATAACAGGTATCACGTGAGCACGGTTTAAATAAAGTGAAAACAGTTTTTCTGTTGTATAACTTTTGCAGAGTGAATTCTCAAAAGAAAAAAAGAATTTGTAGTCTCTTTCGAATATGTCCTTGCACCCCTTCAAATTGTCATATTGCTTGCCACATTTTTTAGTTCCACATCTACCAAATTTTCACTTTTAAGTATTTACTTAGTTCTTCAACCAATTTTTCTCTTCTTGTAGGAGTTTGACAGTAGCTTGAAACCCATACCGCGTCTTGAGTTTTCCTGCTTAGTATTCCAGTGTAGTTTTTCGATGACGGGTTCTTGAATTTTTTGCAGTTTCCCGTAAAATGGTACATAAATATCCGAATCCTCCATATACGACATGGATAAATCAAAAAGGTTTCATCCAATTTTTGTTTGGTCTCCACGTGTTGTACGGACTTTCTGCCGTGTTAAACACCCAGATCTGTCCTTTTTCTTTCTTAAACACTTTTAAGGAATACCTCTGTGACTGAATACCACGATATCAGCCCGGTATGGAGCATTGAGTACTATCGTAATACCCTAGGTGATCTACAAAATATTCCTCTGCTTAAAACCAATGTGTGCGATATATTCTTGGAAGAGAGTTATTGAAAACTTTATCGGTCATATTTGTATTTGCATTATTAAGAGTCAAATGTATCTAATGTAGAAAAGTAGGTCAGGACACTGACATGCCTTAATGTAAGTTATCTAAGAAATGTAATATGTAATGTGGTTAAATAACCCAAATTATTTCTCAGGATATAAATGATATTTCTGATCTTGAAAAAAAAAAACTAGAGGTACTGTGAGCAATGAGCTCACTAAATGATACCCCCCGCCTCCCATAATGTCGATGTGTTGCTATATATTGTTTTACGGCAATGTGTAAAGAGGAATAACTCGTCCAATCAAATGTTATCCAGAAGCTTCTATTATGTGACGTCATAGGTAAACAAAAAATGGCAATGTCCATGTTTTGCTCTGGGAAACGTAAAATACGTGTCGAATAAAAAAGTAAAATAGGAGGTGCACAATGGCAATATGTAATAAAGATTCTGTGAAAGTTTCATTAAATTTCACTCAGTAGTTTAAGAGGAGTTGCGGATAAGAGAAAAAGCGTAACAGACGGACGGACAGACAGACGGACGGACGGACGGACGGACGGACAGACGTACAGACGGACGGAAATCCCGATCACTATATACCCTCCCGCTTTTCAAGCGGGGGGTATAATTAAACAAATTTGTTAGTTTGAATATCAGATGCTCCCTATTTTATTTCCATTTATACAGTACACGCTAAAGGGTTTTAATTCCTTTTAGACGATCTTATTTGCACTTATTGTTTAATGAATTGAAATCTGCAGTACGATAAACAGTTTGTAATCAATGCTCTTCATTAATGTACTAGACAACAGAACGTAATTATAGGTTGCAAATCATACAGCAGATATCAAAAGAAAGGCTGCATGTTCAAGAATTTTCTAATTAAATGAATTGTGTCCAATACTTATCACTGAGTTTTAACTGACTGTCAACAACGATTTTTAAGGTTAACGTACTCATTTCATTCTCCATATCCTTTCATATGCATGGGTTTGAAAGGAAGAGTTATCTTTCCTACAGTTACACCGATTGATTATTGTTGAAGTGCTATGGAAAATAAACAATCTTGTATCAAGTAAGCGTTTGAATCTTTACCTAGCATATAGCACTGTTATTTGATTCCTAGTGATTGATTGCATATGGGTATCTATTTTACGTCGAATTTTAAAATGTTTCAATCTTAGGAAATAATAGTAGCTTTAATTTACTTCGAAAACGAGCTCTTGAAATTCAAACCTATACTCCGCACTCGAGGCAATTGGTTTTTTTCTTATAGTGCCAACGCCTGCCAAAACACGGGAAAAAATAACGGTAATAAACTTTTGATCATATTTGCGACAGAACTATTTATAAAGTTTAATTGAAACAAAATTACATTATTGTCACCCTGTACAATAATGATTTCTTATATAAAACACATTTGTACAGCAATAAAAAGTACAAAATAGTGTATGACCAGTATTTTGCCCCCAATTTATGGTGTCTTTCATCCTGATCCAACAGTTTAACCATAAAAAACCCGTTTTCAACCCCCTGCCACAAAATGAATATTTTAGTTCCAAGATTTAGAATATACAGAGGTCACAGTGAGGTCATCAGGAAATAGGTCAATTTTTGAATTTTCTCATTTTTATGCAAATTTTCATCGATTTCACAACTTGGTTCAGAGAACATAGAGCACACGCTTGCTTATCTTTCAAATTTATATATTGTGTATTCACTAGTATCAGATGCAGTTTATGTGTAAAAATCTCAGATAGACAAGCTTGTGTTCTATGTTTTCTGAAGAGAAAAGTATCTCAAATATTATGAATCTCCACCAGAATTGAGAAAATTCTAGAAAATGTCCTACTTCTGCACCCTCTAGCGGCTTTCATGTAAGTTTAAAATCTAAATTAGTCCTCGTTTTAATGTGAGCATCGTTTTAATTCTTAACTACAAACTATCACAATTTTACCAGTGCTCTGATTTTTACATCAAATAGAGGGCCAGACTGGGCTGTACCCTATCTTGTCCATTTCAAAAATGCAGCTCATAATTGCTTAATATCACTAAATAATGCTTTAATCGTCCTTCAGTCATGATTTGAACAGATATGTATCTACATATGGTCAAGATTCCACAAAAAGATAAATATTTCCTTGTCCATTTGATTTTGAGGGACTTTCTATAACTCTACTAGAGGCTAAATGAACTTTTATTGACAGATTTCAATTCCACTTACCTTGAACGGTCTGCGTAACGGTTGCTTATAATTGGTCAAGAGAGAGAGAGAGAGAGAGAGAGAGAGAGAGATTATAATCTGCAGAGATGGAGTTAGCTTGTTTATATCGACAATTGATTCGATAACCAAGATCATGTTCTGCAAAAATATAAACATCCAAAGTCGACCGGGACGGTGTTTAAAGACCGTGATTCCATAGGTATAGGGGGGTTCTCATGTATCAAGTAATTTTATTTTTAAATAAAGACGGTGTACTGACTTTATTTTTTTAAAACATAGACCTTATATATCTTGATTCTTGATTTAAAGTTATTTATAATTTTATACTAGGGATGGCAATCGATTACGGAATTGCTAATCGGTTAACCGCAAGACGTTCAGACCGATTAACCGGTTAACCGTATCAAAATACGCATTTTCGTAATATACATAACTCTTTTTTCCTATGTAGATCTATTCATATATAAAAGAAGACTGATCAAGTCTAAATGTTAAATTATTGTATTTGTCATCATTCTCACTTTAAAAAAGCATAATTTAGACGTCGAACACAGAATTGGGGCAGATTTTGTAACGTCAAAGTATACTTTTCTGACGTTATTGCAAATGTCGTTTGAGCGTAAAAACGTCAAAAATTCAAGGCGTAACAAATTAGACTAGACATTCAATTTTTGCTACTGTTTTCTTAAAAATGTCTTACTTATTAATGTTTCTTTAAATACAATTTTTTTTATCTGCATATTTCAAAAATGATATCTGTTAAAAGTAAACTGTTGTCCCAGCAAATACAGCTCATATTGGTGTTATACGCACGGTTAAAAAATCATAATACGCATATTTGTGTCGTAGTAACAAAACCGACTAGACATCAAAATAGCTCTATCAATCTCTCCTACTACTTGCTTAAATTATTTTAAAGAAGCATTTGACTAGTTCTTGATTTGCACATTTCATTTATCAACTTAGTTTTACAAAAAGAACCCTTAATATATTAAAATATCTTTATCAAACATTCTTTCTTTTCTTGTAACTTGTCAAGAATACGGCATGTTACGGTACGCGCTTCCTTTTTTAGGAACAGTCGGAACAGTCCGTAAATTAGAAATTTATTAATGAATGTTGTGTGAGATCATTACAGGAACAGGAAGTTATAGAAGCTTGGTACACATTGCTAGAAAAATTCATGTAGCCAAAACGATAAAATGAACAGAAATACCAACGCCCGTCGTTTAAATTGTTACAATTTACGCAATTTCAAACCCCAATATACTATGCGCGACGTCTTAATAAAAGCACGCACGAATCATGTTTGAGAAATCACTGATATTTTTCCAATTCAGATTTCACATACGTTCATTCTGCGTTGTCACAATCATTAAAATTTTTAAGTTCTGAAATTTAACACTTAATTTACAGTTTGTTTAGTAATTTGCAAAAACAAGCATACTAATTCGCAGTTTTCGACGGTGATTTAATCATCATTAAAAAAAGATACAGGACAGTCAGCATGGTCAGGGTAAGGACATTGTGTTATAGCAATTAACAGTTCAAACACAAAATGACCAATTAACCTATAATCTCAATCCGGAGAACGATAATTACATCCAAATCAGATTGGATATGTGAAAACGCCGAATTATCTACGTTTATGCAAATATTTACTTTTTTTTCAAAAATGAATTAATTCTGACAAAATTAGGTTCAAATGTATATAATTTTTTTTTATTTTTCCGACTAACCGATTACCATCGTTCCGACCGAGTAATCGGTTAACCGGTTACAAATTGCGATCCCTATTTTATACACAATAAATGAGTTTGATTCTGTGGTACATGAAAGATCAAAATAGAATTCAATGATGGATCCAAAGGGGTATTTTGTACATACATAGAGAGAGAGAGAGAGAGAGAGAGAGAGAGAGAGAGAGAGAGAGAGAGAGAGAGAATTTGTTAGATTGATATTTAAACGTCTGATAATTTTAAAAATTAAAAAAAAAAGTTCTGTCCTGCTAGCTAGATCTGCAGACTTTCCCCTGTGTACCTTCACAACCCTGGCTAAGGGCTCCGACCGCCCACAAGTAACATGCAAGGAAGATTCCCGCAAACTTTAGCTATACCATTTTAGAAATAACTAACTTTTAGAAGTATGTATAAAAACTTTTACTGAATGAAGTACTCAGAAAAGGTTATCCCCTTCCATCTGCATACTACGGGAACATTTTTAACCTTTCTCTTCATTCAGTAAAAGTTTTTATACATACTTCTAAAAGTTAGTCTAAGTCTTGAACTAAATACTTACCGTATATTAAATAAGATGGTCTAGATTTGAGATAAGTACTAAATTAATCAGTTATAACTGACTAATGAATTTTACAAAACAAACACGGACTATGTATAGATTGTTTTTATATCTAGAAAGACAGTTTTCAGTTATACCTTATGAACAGAAGTTATTATACTTTAGTTAACCCCCCCCCCTTTCAGTAGCCAAAATATCAAATAACATCTCATTCCACTTGTGGTATTTTCCCTGACCAAAATCTGACCAGCACGGACTGTGTTTCGATGTGCTAGACTGTACGGAGTAGTAACATTGTGTTTACTTTTGAGTTTTTATGGAGTTTATTTCTTTTTTCTGATACACATTTCAATAAATGGAATTCAGGATGTATATCACTTGACATCTGCACATCTTCGAACTTGTGCAATGATTTTATTGCCAGGTATTGGTATGTTTTACAGCGTTCGACGCGTTTTCTTGACATGCATCAACTGCATAAGACCTGCAAATCAAAGACGCTGGTTGTTTTTGTTCTATTCGATTGATAATAATTTCAATATGTGTTCACGGGTTTTACTGCTTTTAATTTAAAATTAATTCTGCATAAATTGGCGCAGTGTAAAAATGCGTACTCTTGCAACTATTGTTAACCCTCCAAACTTGCATTTTCTTTCTTTTTCTTTATAACATTTCATTCAAAAAATCAATAATAATTCAAAAATATATGATAATTCAGTTGTTTGTCGTGCTTTTGAAATGGCTTGATCAACTCATGTGTTCTCAAATGGTCTAATATTGGCAATGTGCACAAGTCGATAGCCAAAAAAAAATCATTCAAGTGTAACGAGCGCATTAATGAATATATAGTTACAATAATACAAGGTATCTGAAAGAAATATGGCGGAATAAGGCTATTGTACGTTGGTATGAAACAAGTCGTACATAGATGAAAATGTTGCCTCTCTACGAATTCATATTAGCTTCAATAAGGCGGCACACAGATAAGAATTCGGCGAATGTACACTTTTTCGTAATATGTAACACTGATAAACAGGAAAAGTCATAGATAAAACTTTTGCTATCATTATGCATTCTATGGACTTCCATGGGACTTATACTAAAGGTGGCACTTAACCACGACTTAATCTTATGATATCCATAAATAAAAAAAAATTGCCTTCTGAAAAAATGAAAAATTCAACACTACTAATTAATTTATTTCTTTTAATTTTGTTATAATAGTTATATAGAAAATAATCTCTGTACCATGAAAAGTGCTGCTAAAATCCTATCCTCCTATTATAGAAATAATTATTCAACGATTTCGGATCAAACCTTAACGAAACTTTTCCTCAAAGAAGTTGGGGGAGCTTATGTAATACCCTCGGCGTCGGTGTCGGCGTCTCAGGTTAAGATTAAGGTTTTTGGTGCAGTTTTCATATAAAATATTTCTATGTCCTATATTGATTAGATATGCATGGAAAATGGTTTTAGTATGTTTCATTGTACCAGTCAAGGTTTCATTGCTGCAGTTGTAGCAAAGGAATGACCAGATTAGTGTTCTTGGAGAAGGTTAACATTTATGGTGCGGATCTCATTTCCAAGTAACTATAATCCCTATAATGACAAAACTTGCATGGATGATACATCTAAGGATGTACACTACCGAGCTGCTTTGGGTGCTGAATCTGACCTACATTTTTCGGACGAGTGAACAGGTTAAAGTTATTGGTGCAGGTTTCATTTCCAAGTTACTTTGAGCTCTATGTTGACCAAACTTGCATTGATGATACATCTAAGGATGCACAATAATGGACGTGCTTCAGCTATTGAATTTGACATACATTTTCAAGATAATGGACCATGCAGATAAAAGTTATAGATAAATGTCCATCGCAAAGATACTGTAAGGCCTATATAAACCAAACTTGCTAAAATGATGCATCAAGGGATGAAAACTCGCAAACCTACTCCAAATGCTTAATTTGAATTATATTTTCTTGATGGGTGACTACTGACTAGTTTGAAGTTTTTGGATAGGTCTATTCCAAAGTAACTGCAAGAACTATCAGATAAAGATTCCATAAATTTTGGATGTACACTTTTGAGAATGTTGGTTAATTGTGTGACTTAGCCTGACTTAAAAACAACATACGATGAGGTGAGCTTTGTAATCTCTGAATACCCATGTTTATTATATGCATAACTCTCTCATTTTCTCCCGCATGAATTACACATGATATTCCTGCTAAATGATTTAAAATTTGAACTTTAATTTCTTGTGTTCATTTACATGAATTCTCAGTACGTTTCACATTTACTCTTCTAATGCTTATCAAAAATTATGACATGACAGGTTTGGTAATGAACCCTCATGAAAAATACATAGATCATTATACCAACCAGAAACAACAGGATCTGTCTATATTAAAATTTTGTATGTTTCAATTAATTTCTACGACCTCAACTTAATCTTTAGATATAAATTTTTAGAAATCCTTAACTCTAAAGTTGAAGTCATTAAGCTTTATACTGAATAGGCAAATATATATTACTTACGACTTTTCAACTTTATACACGATAGAAATGGAACTCGTAAATTTACTAACCTGGTCATTGGTCATTTGCAAAATCATTTGTTAAAACAGATTCTGATTGCACACATATGTACTCTGAAGTTGATATCAAGAAGATGCTTGAGTTTCTGATTGACAAATTTTATGTGGTATTTGGACAATGTCTTCCAACAATATTTGGATTTCCCAAGGGTACCAACTGCGCTACGTTATTAGCAGACCTTTTTTGTATTTGCATGAATCAGAATGTATGCCAAATCTTATGCGTGAAAAAAAGAAAACACTCGCTGTGGCCTTCAACTCGACTTTCAGATAGATCGACGACGTATTGTCAATTAGGAATAGTAATTTCCATTCCTACGTCGATACGATATATTCAGGAGAGCTTGAGATAAAAAATATCACAGAGTCTGACACAACTGTTTCATACTCGGATATTTTACTTGAAACAGATGTTAATGGTAACCTAAAAACTACGTAATATGAAAAACCTGACGACTCTTATTTTTATATCGTCAACTTCGTTTTTATTTATTCATGCTCGAAAATATCTTGTCACGAATAACGCACATCTCAGAAATGAAAGGTCTATCTCTTTTCTATCAAATATAATGAGAATAATCTTTAAAAAAAATAACATAAAGTAGATCAAACGTTGGCATGCAAGGACACGAGGTCCGAAATATTTGTGCATTTTAGAAGATTTAGTAAGAAGTAATATACATACATACAATAAATAGGAAAACACAATCTCTTGTCAAGTAAATCATGGCAAAAGAAATCAAATTCATGTCTTTCTTTTAAGATATATATATAGTATACAAAGACTTACGAAAATAATTAGTACATAGCTAAGATATAAGGAAACTGCATGAAAAAAAATGCAAGATATAAGTGCCGGAAAACAAAGGTTTTGTCACAGCCGTAATTAATCTAACTCCATAAATAGCGGAACAGCTGCTGGTGGGTTCATTTTGTATTTCTCTATTTCAGTTACTTTGACAGGATGATATAATAGGTAGAAGAATAACAAGTAATATAAGGTGACCTGTAAAATAAATGAATACACTCATACACTTACACTCACACATTTAATTCTTTTAGATTATTTTAACTGTTCTCTTTAATTAGATAATTAATTGAAAAGGTATATAATGTATTCAGAGCAACGATGGTAAATTTATTCTTACCGAAAAGACAGGTATACAGTTGTCTTTATTATAAATAAAAGACTTTATGTGTGGAGAGGAGATAAATGCATCCTTCCTCCTAACTGTCTTAGGGTGGAGTGAGTTATTAGGGGTGTTTGGCGCCAAGCATGCGTATTTGGTACAAAACTAGTAAAACCACTCACACATTTTTCGCACTGAAATATCAACCAATCACACACCTTCAAACCTCACCCATTCTGACACAAACACCTTTGACCTTTCACACTCCCAAACTAATCAATGAGCATTCAACCCCACGAATATGAATGAGCGACTTCATGAATGAATAGAACACATAGTAAATTCCAGAGTACTGTAATTCACTACGTGTATAATAGATGAAAATGATGATGATGGTAATGAGATGATTAGTATATAAGGTCACAAATTATTAATGAATAAATTATATAGTATTTATTATAATATTAATTTATTCACCCTGTGACAGTTGTATCCACCGTTTCGTTGTTTTTCTGTTGTCAAGGTCACGCCAGGCAGATCAACAGACTTGCGAGTGACAGGCGGAAAGATGAATGAGATTAAATGTCCTTCTCTTTCCAGAAAGTTGAGGATCAATAAAGTTTAATATTTTGAAATCGTACGATTACTTTATCTATTGTAAGATAATCAAAATAATAAAATACACTGCTGCCATGATAATAATGGCAAGCGAGTTTTCTAAATTAAATGACATCGAGAAATTTTCCGTTCAAGTACGGAATTAGTATGCAATATACGAAGTCCTACAACTAGTTCCTTTCTTCTTTTCTTCATACATGATCATGAAGGTATAATGGCGATAACGAACTGTATTCAACCTCAAAGTCCATAAAATAATGCAAATAAGATAGAGGAGTACGCATCCTTGTTGACTGGTCACACCCGTTCTGTGCTCCTTGTCATGATCAAGAAATAACGGAAAAATCCGTTGTCAATTCAGTGTATAAATAATGGACTAAAATAAGTATGTAAAACGTCAGTCATGATAATTTTTTCTTTGCTGACAAAGTCATTGTATCGACCATAGAATTTACGAAATTATGACTTTAAGGATGGCGTTAACTCAGGCTTCAGAAATCGGGGAGGAAATTTTTTAAAGTATAATATATTAAATCAAAAATTGTTCTAAATGGATAAAATAACTAAGTTTTATCTCAATATGAATTTAAAAATTCAATATCTAAGCACTTGAAGAATATATACCGGAACAAAACTCATTGTATGCCTATGCAGAGGAAATTCAGACTAAATTTTTTATTATTTTTTTCATTTTTGTCAACATTTTTATTTCTTGAAATATGAATCACAAACAAGTAAAGGTTACATGTATTTTAAGACATCATTTTGCTAATTTTATAGCGAGCGCAGCGAGGCGGCGCGAAGCGCCGCTCGCGTAGCGAGCTCAATAGACTAACGTGTACGAGCAGAGGAAATTCAGGTTGAAATCTGCACATTGTTCCAAGAAATTTTTATGAGTCCACGTGAAAAAATTCCAAACTCCCAATAATCCTTTGCGGTGCATAGCAACATGGTGGCTTAAACATAGCAACAACTTACTTGAAAAAAAAATTACAAAAAACGATTTAATGCAATCTCCATGCCATAAAAATACCGTTTGCGTCCTGAATCAACAGAACTTTTTATCTGACGTCATACTTTCGTCACTTCAACGGTTCTGGTATTTCCGATTTTGTCGGAAACTTCCGAGAAGTTCGGAATCTCGATCCCGATGCTTGGAAAGTGATTTCCTCTTATTGTTTTCCTTTTCTCCTTTTTCTTGAATGATAGGCAGTACATTTGTAGGTTTATGGTAGTTCGTGACTGCGCTCGCCCCAACGGTCACACCGTAAAACATATTATGTGTTTAAGGTCATAAATTATTTCAAATAAATGAATGCTATGAAATAAAGAAATTCAAAAAAGATATACAAAAAACCACAGCAGTCAACATATCTCAATAATTTGATCATTGACCCCATATAATATTAATACCATGAGAATAAGGGTAACAAAAGTAACCTGAGGCTATAAACAATTTTGAGTTCTTATCAATCAGATTTTTGCAATATTTGATTAAAAGTAGGGAAAAATATAAATATGACAGAGGAAATTCGGACTGTAATAATTATCACGTTTATTGCCCAAACTCTACTCATTTCTTTATATGGAGCAACTCTGTTCTATTGCTTTATTATTTCATTATTTAAAGAGTTTTGTTTCTTGTAATATTTTGTGAGTGAAGAAAAAAATAGTCATAGTTGAGGCAATTCCCGAGAAATACTCTGGGCCCCCTAGCATGAAAACGAAGCCATTGATCTAGTTATTTGAAAGTGAAATGTAACACAAGAATAATAGGTGTACAATGTGTAATAGATGGTTTTTCGTTCTTATCAGTGGAATATTTCGTCATCTGAGTAAAGGTATACCTGAAGAAGACGGCTTTATCATAATAGATTTAATTTTCTTCTAAAGGAGATGGGGGAATTTAGTTGTTACATATACCAAGAATAAAATTAGCTTTATTCCTTGTTTTGCATTTAAATCTTCACAAGACATAATATTCCCAAATCTTTAAACCCAATACTACATGTATCTCTCTGCACAAGCTCTAGAATATCAGCATTATTCTTTCTTATTGCAAGTGATCCCTCAGGGGATTATACAATGTATATATATGCAAATCTGTATCAAAATTAAAGAATATAATTTGATTTTGCAATTTGATCTCCTTTATGTTCTCTAAATGCATTTTTATTATTAGAGGCTTCTTTAATTTAAGGGGCTTGCACACAGATTTGAAGTGTATTAAATCATAACTTGTATATCACTAGAGCATTTAATACCAAACTAATTCTAATTCTAACAGAAACCGTTATAGATTTGTCCCCAACACTCCTCTTACTCCATTTACGTCCCCATTCCCTATAATCTTTAACAATGTCTTCCAAACTTTTAAATTTCAAAAAAAAAAAATTCATTGCCCAGATATCGAACATCTGAAACATTATCCATACAGAAGTTTTACAACAGAAACAACTTTGTTCTGTAAGTTAAAATTCTTAGAAGGCATTTATTTTTTGTGTGATTTTAAAATTTATATTGTCAAATTTTTGAAAACTGTATTCTTTTGCAAAATAGGAAAAAAATTATAACAAAAATGAAAATTCAACATTCTTTACTTATATGCATGATGTTGGTATTTCATTGGAAATGTATTCGACTCTATGATTTCTGTCTTACAAATGTATTCGCGAAACTTTGATAATCAACGAATTATCAAATATAAAACTCGGATGCCTACAGTTTCCTGTTTAACATGTTTGTCTAATGATAATATGATGTGTGCTTCCCGTTTGGCCTTCAGAACATATTGGTAGTGAAATTCTAGTTGTCTTAACTTTTCTTTAAAACTTTAGTGTAGATATGCATTTTGTTTAATGCTGAAAAGACTATAATCATTTAGAATTAAAACAAAATGGGAAATTTTCAAATCAAACCAAATTTTATTACGGAAAATACATGAACAAGTATGCCTACCAGATATTTAACTTAGACACTATGTTAATTGTTCTTTTTATTCTTGTGTGTTAGGTTGTTCATGTCAATCGTTTTCAAAAAGTTATGATGCATTGATTTGCTGATTGAAAACTTGTACTATTTTTATACGAAATGACAAAACTCTGAAGAATGTAATAAATAATATTATTGTTTTTAACTATATATACAGGTTGCGATACTGGTAGTTTACAAATAACACTAAATTACACTAAATGAATATGCCTTTTTTTTGAAACACAGTGTTTCTATTTCTACGTTTGAAAAATTCAGTTGTATTCAAAAAGGATCTTCTTCTGCAGATTCTTCGAGTTCGTCACACAATTGATCACCTGGTCGTAGTCCGAGGACTTTAAAACGATCGTTGATGAAATTCAGCATTTGATTGAGGGCAAGCAAAGTAAGGGTGTCGATATTCTCGTTTGGCACTGCCTCTTTATTGTAATTGATGACAGGAAAAACAAGCTGAGGAGGAAGTCCAAACATTTCGGCAGCTTTATCAACAGTTTGTTCAACTATTGGCAGATAAAATGTTTTTGAGGCGTCATCTCGCAAGTGATTGTAAAGCTTGTCAGTTTTGGTGAGAAGGACCACCTGAGTGAGTTCTGCAAGTACATAAAGGAAGCATGCAATGGAACATGTAACATATGTATCATATTCCGTAAAGTTGATTTATCTGGAAATTTCTCCGTGGATTTGGTTTTGCGAAATCTGGATCAAAATCATAAAACATTAATTTCTCCGTTTTAACTCTACCAAATCCCTTCATTTGGGACAAGATTTCCACAATGTGACTAAAGAGTAAAAAAAAAACACTTACTGTCATCAGGCATGCATACACTATTTGCATACACTATTTGCATACATATTACATGCTACCATGTTCAAAATAAGACTTCCCCGAGATATGACACATAAACTCAATTCTATTGCTTCAATTCTGGGGGGAAGAATTTCTAAGTGGAAAGTTAGTTGTTCATTCTGATTATAATTATGCAAACTAAGATATTTCCAGCTAAAAACTCCCAAGCTTAAGGAAGTTTTAATATACAACCGAATTAGTGTTAGAGCAACCCTTCGCCCCGAATTCCTGATAAAGGACCACGAATTTCAACTTGGTTAAGGGCCCGCTTTGCATTATGCTTTATTCAATGTGTTTACCTGCTAGATGTGAATAAATAATATTTTCAAAGTATACTGAAAGGAAAAAGAAACGCAGGGTAAACTTTTGAGGTGAATTAAATCTACTTTTGATTCAATTTTTCTCAGCATTCTTATCGAACTTTTACAATCAACTTTCAAAAAGATATAAACAAAGTCTCATTTGATTTTGTCTAATGATTCTTGAGTTATTGAGGCTCATATGACGGTACTCCTCAAAAGTGAAAATCGAAAACTCTCAGTATATTCAATGTCTCTCCTGTATATCTGTCATGAGCTTTATTTCTCTTTTGCATGGAATTCGTCAGAGTGAGTATCTTTCAAACACTTGTTATATCGGGCATGGGTAACTACGCCAAAAATGAGTCATGCTACGCGCGCATGCACGAGTGAAAAGAACACAGCAGTAAGTTGACATGCTAAAAAACAAATTGCAAAATTGTTTTCTTTCATTTTTTGTGTGAATGTAATGTTTATAGTAGTCTACTGTACAAAAGGTGGTTTTTGTGGTAGAAGAGCTGCGATTTAAGAGGTGGCATGACGAATAACCCACTCGTAACATGACTCCGTTTCGCGTAAACGTCATCGTGACGGTTGATTGAAAACCAATCCAGTCCCTCTCTGTCGACGCGTAACAAGTTTTATGGGGTAATATGTACGGGAAAATGCTTAGTTAACCGTTGGTGTCTCTTTCATTAATCAGTCAAATCGAAAACCAGACCTCATTGAACTTCCGTAAACTTTACAAAGATTGCAAGAAATTCACATTGTCTCTAAATATTGAAAAACAATGTGTATACCTCAGGTGTATCAAATGGTGCAACAATATTTGTTGACAAACTCTTCGTCATTAAATTGCAAGTGTTTTGGGGCATTTTAGGGTTTTTCTTTACATGACGTCATACATTTTACGGTTGAGTAATTTTGAACACTGATTTTGGTGCATATAAACTAAATTTCTCATCTGACCAATTTTCATAATTTTCGGTCATGTCGTCAAAACGTATGCTACCCTGCGTTTCTTTTTCCTCTCAGTATATAATCTAGCCTGTTTATTGACTTTATATTACTAGCCTAGTACTTCATTCCAACGCTGGAGCCTGTATTTAGGGGGCATGAACTCAACCAGCATATACATGTAATCATAAGCGCAGGGTTTAGAAGTCATGAGTGTAATCACCGACTATTATAAGGAAGATTTTCGAGGGTGTAATTTTCATATAAAGTTTGACCAACATAAAACATAATCCTGAAGCCTTGAATCATATTAAGGTCTTTGATTATGTACAAGGGTTGTCCTGTAAAATAGTGGACAAATCGTCTAGATTGAAAAATAATCATTACTTCGCTCAAAAATTTTCAATACCTTTTAGTATAATTTTCACCAATTTTCCTAGCCAATTTCAATAGAAATATGTATAGAATTGATAAAAAGGTTAATGAGATTTTATGTGTTGCATTGTCTTTATATATTTTATCAAAAAAAGTTCAGATACACTTTAATATGATAAATAAACATTTGCTGAAAATATCAGATTACTAGTGATCCCATTTGAGGTCCGTGTTTTCTGTGTTCCTATATTGTATATTTTTATGGACTTTTGATTTTGAATACTGTTCGGTATCTCAATATATTTCATCTGACGACTAGAATTGAAGTTTAAAACATGAAAAATATCTTAGAATTTTATGCATCCTCAATTACCCCTGAATATTTAAATAAAATCATCTAAACATCTCTCGAGGAAAATAAGAAAAGGCGGAAAATAATTGGACTCTTGTTTCTATGGCAATCAAAAAGGTCCTCCATGAAGACAGAAAAATGTTTTTAAAAGTTTAATTTTCGATTTAAGGATAACATGCTTTAGGCTACATTCCCACTGTCGTGCGGACAGTTACGCACGTCACGATTGATGAATCGTACTTGATCGCAGATTTTTTATTGAACTTCATGCCAGGGTACGAAGAGATGCGCATAGGTGCGTCTTTATACGTATTGTTACGCTTTTATGCGTTATGTCCACGGCGATAGAATAACACGTTCATTGCAATTTCTTTCACGATCAGGATCCAGATAGAATACGCTTTGAGCTACTATTGTACCCCGACAGATATATATAAAAAAAATCTGGCTATACTGAATCCATTTTATTTTATCTGTTAAAAAGAAAACAAAGCATAAAAATACAATCAAAAATAATGGCAGATGTTGAGGTTGATAACAACGTTACGAACGTGGTGTTTGAAGTGTTTCTATGTTCATATGGTATTGCTGGCAAAGTAGAGCAAAAGCAGCAGAATATTAATAACTGTTTTCTTATGTTTTAATTTTTTTCCACCGATGTTGCGTCTGATCAAACGGGTTCAGTATCAGAAGGAAATGGGATCTCCCTCCTCTTTCCTTTTTCGTACCTGTTTAAAATTTTAGGGTGCATCTTTAAAATATTTTCCAAAGCTCAGACTTCTTTTTTCAATAGGGCAAAGAACCGTGTTTAATTTTCCCGTTATTTTTGCAAGCGTAGGTACTCGTAATATAGCGTGAGCGTCTGCAACAAAACGTTGACACTCGTATCTAATGGCGTTTACTTCTTATATGTCCGTATCAAATCGTATCTCAGCGGAAATATACCGTATCAGCTCGTGAGCAGTAGGGCCACGCAAATCGTCACAGATAGTGGCAAAACGTGAGATATCGTAACGAATCACTGATCAGCGGGATATTTGTCCTGTCCGAGATCGATCCCGATGATCACGAAATGAAAGCTAGATTAGATGCGTTTACTTACGATGCAGCTGAGGTTAGTTACGTTGCAATGCGATTCGATGCGATGATAACGATTAAAATCTAATCGTTTTAATCGTAGAAAAATTTTTAACAGTCAAAAAAAAATCACGATCAACACGATAGCCACGAGTGAACACAAGATTTGTTTCGGTTGGATACGATCACTACGATTTGTCCACGTTCGAGTCCCCGATTTCAATCGTGGCGCCAATCGTGATAGTGGGAACATAGCATTACGTCCGGAAGTAACAACTGACACGTTAACCGTAAATATTTAGCATACTACTCAGTATGTATTACTCGAATAATTTTGTGACTTTAAAAAATGTTTTAAAATTACATTGCTCTTTGTTCTTGAATCACAGGTTGTCATACAACTATTTGCACATTTAAAAACATATACACCTGATTTTTCATTACTGTATAACTAATTAACTAGAAATATCTGTGCAACACTTCACAGGATGAAATCTGGCCATTCAGTGTACTGAATGATAACTGAATGGTAGCTGAATGACAAAAGAATGGTAACTGACAAGGTAGTTTTCAGTTGACATTCAGTTGCATATCATTTGTCATTAAGTCAACTGAATGGCACATACATTTCAGTGACCTTTCACTTGTCAATCAATGACCTTTCCATCATATTTCAGTGACCTTTCATTCATATTTCAGTTACCATTCTATCATATTTCAGTGACCTTTCATTCATATTTCAGTTACCATTGTATCATATTTCAGTGACCTTTCACTTATCATTCAGTGACCATTCCATCATATTTCAGTTACCTTTCAGTCATCATTCATTCAAGATTTCTTGATGTACTATCATGTCATAGTGCCACTGCAAAATATGACTATTTAAAACAATTATGTATTGTGCATTATATTTAGTCAGTACTTTAAGACATTTTAAGATTATTTAATGTAAATAGATTTTTTTTATTAAATTAAAATTTAATCAAACTGATTTCCATACCTGACACCTATGTAGTTCATTTTCACTGATGTTTTTTTTTAATTTATTTTTTGTTATCAAAGATAATTGGCATTTTCATTCTTACCCTGGTTATGTACTTACATTATATAGACAATTCATATCTGTTGAGGCCAAGATAAAATTGTTTGGAATTGCCTTCCGCCTCATTGAAATGCCCCCTCCTGAAAAAATGTAATTGACCAAATGTATATGATTTTATTTTATTTAATCAATTCTTGGCCTGGTTAAATTAAATATATATCTCATTTTTTTTTTATTTTGAAAAAAAAATACCTCCCATCTTCCTATGTCTGAATTCCCTAAGGCGGCAATTCCAAACAAGCATTTTTAAAGGAGGCCTGAGTAAATACAAGTGCAGGAGTAAAATGTGGATTTTTAATTACATTTTTGTTTTGCACTAGTTATATTTCATTGTACACTTTTAGTATTGTTTACTGTGTTCTACTGAATAAAAGATTGCTGTAAAATTTTGTGTGTTCTATTTTTTAATTTAGCTTAAGATGGAATATGCTTTATTTTCTTGTTATGCTCCTCTTATACCTGTAATTGTAGATCTTTTATACACTTGATTTAATACAATGTATAATGCAGTAGACCACTGGATCCAGACGGATTTTTTGGTGACTCACATTCTAAAACATTCTGTCTTGATTATATGTTTTGAGCATTAACATGTTATCTTACTCAGTTACTCATTTTACAACTAATATTGATAAGAAAAAAGTATGTCATTGCATTTAGCAAATTGTCAAGTTACTTGAATTCTGCAGATGAATGAATAAATGTTGAAAAAATGTTAGTATGTCTTTGTTTATTGATGGTATTTTTCAATGCTGAAGATGCAGTAAATCATGATTATAGCAAAATGCCAAGGGAAAACAATTTTGACCCATCTTAAAAAAAGGAATTCAATACATATTGAATACTATTCTAAGCATAATCTACCCTTTAGTTTGATGTAACCATGTTTTACTGTTTAATAAGCATCCAGTGCTTCATGGAAAACTTGAAAGATCTGAAATGTAACTTCTCCATAGAGTAATTTTTCATCAAAATTTTATGTTTTTGCAAATAGATATTAAAGAGGTTGAAATTTTAAATGTGTGTGGGTACATCTAGTAGGGGAATAAGCTAAATTCCGTGTATAATGTCATCAATTTTAGTGACGTCAAGATTGCTACATGTTCTTCAAACTTGTAGAATGGATTATACACATAAGTAAGAACTTGCAGCTTTAATGAAAAAAATAAGCCAATTTATATGTGAATTTGTGATTGTTATACATTATATAGGATGTTTAGTTCCATGAACACTTATTTTCATCAAGTTTTGTTTACTAACTATAAATAAACTGACAACAAAAAAACTTCTAAATAGTTGAAACAGAGACACCAATCGAAGTGTACACATACATGTTACACGTCATAAAAATGGTGGCTGAATGGTGATTTAATGTTAGCTGAATAGTCATTGAAAATCGACTGAATAATGAATGAAAAGTGGCTGAATGGTGATTTAAAGTTTGCTGAATGGTCACTGAAAGTCGACTGAATGGAGAATGAAAAGCGGCTGAATGGTGACTTAAAGTTGGCTGAATGGTCACTGAAAGTCGATTGAATGATGAATGAAAGCTGGCTGAATGGTGACTTAAAGACGGATGAATGGTCACTGAAACTTGACTGAATGGTGACTTAAAGTTGGCTGAATGGTAACTAAAAGACTATTGAATGGTCACTGAAATTTGGCTGAAGGGTCATTGAAAGATGACTTAATGGATAATGAAATGTGGCTGAAGGGAAACTGAAATATGGACTTAATGGTAACTGAAAGGTGTCTGAATGGCCACTGAAATGTATGTGCCATTCAGTCACTGAAATGCCGCTGAAATTTTACTGAAAGTCACCTTTCAGTTTCAACTGAAAGGTCTCAGTTCTTCCTATGCTTTTCCCCCAGCATTCTCTAATTGCAAGTCCAAGGGGCCTTACTCTGTCAAAAATGGCTCAATCAAGCCAAAATAGTTTTTTACCTAGATATTCTCATGATACGAGGGACGTTCAATAAATAATGTCATCGGGGCTCGGAAAGAAGCAAAAGACGCTTTTTAATGATTTAGTCTTCATGATTTTACTTTCTTTTTATCCCGAAAACCCATTTACTCTTCAAGGGTACAGGGTTTGGACGCTGTCATGAAGAAATTTTATGTAGTGGATTCCTGATTATAGGTCCTTCCTCTAATAAACCTTTCGATTTTTTTGCGAAAAGATTGCTTTCTATACTCCTCTATCAATTAAACTGTCTCCCCGAATACGAAATTGAACAACAGTACCACTAATATTTAAGAAAATTGCATATAAATCTATCTTTGTGTTCTTGCATTCCTTTGCTCTTGTCGGACCATTGCTGTTTTTATCAAGTTCATCTTATGGTAAATTTTGTATTGAGTGTTTTAAGCAATAGATTCATGTTCCATTATCTGTTTGAATATGAAACAAACTCTTCTTATACCACGAAATGAAATTTTATGAGGATTTCAGAGAATCTTATTACATAGTACATTGTTTACCACCTAATTTACTTTTTGACACATAGTTTGGGTTTTCCATAGGAAAATATAGTCACTGCCATAATATTCATATTGGTAGCATTTAGTGAACTCATTGCTTACAGTATCTATAGCTTTTGGTGAGGTAATGTTGGGGGTCAAATAATTATACATTTAACAAGCCGCAAGACACTCACAAAATAACTGTACGTAGAAAATGTAGGTTTTAGCTATTTTCACTGACAAGATCTAGTTAAAATTCAGTTGAATTGTAGAATAAGATGGACAAGTATAGGTTTCCAGTTATACATTTGTATTTACTGGAAGGAAAACGAAACACAGGGAGACATAATCTGCGAATTTTCTTTACTGCTTGAATAAAATTACGGAAATTGGTCAGGTTAGAATCATTCTTACATGTACTTTGCACTAAAATCAGTGTTTAGAATTACTCAACAGTGAAATGTATGACGTCACGTCGGAAAAGTGCTAAAAAGCCAAAAACGAGAGTAATTTGATAAGAACAAGTATGTCAAAGGTTGAAAAAATATTCCTAAAACACAGTGATGAACTTCGTGCAAAAAAGAAACAAGAATATGACAGATGTGCGAAAGACACATTGAAGATAATTTTAATTTTCATTTTGTACTTTTTTTTGGGGGGGGGGGGCGCATCAACAAATCAGTTTCAATAACTTATCGGATTATGATGAAAATTTTGAAAAAAAAGAACAATTATTAGATCAAAAGACGATTTTAAAATTAGGTTGGAGTGCAAGAAAATACATTTTGAAATTTAAATCATTTCACCTCTAAAGTTAACCTTGCGTTTCTTTTTCCTTTTAGTATATTTCAACAAAATCATTGCCCTCAGCAAATAAGGAACCGGAGGCCTCTGACGAGACTGTAGCTCTACTGGTTTCTACTTAACAAAGAAAGTAAGAGGGTAGTCATCACTTTAACTTGGTTATTTTAAGGGGTGAAAGTTGTGGTTGTGAAAAAAAGCTGTAATAGAAGTAAGACTTTAAAAGAAGTTACCAAAATGTGTTCTTTAGTTACGATGACAATGTTGTTACCTTAAACTAAAATCTGATATACATAATTATGTGTCTAAATGCAGAGGTAGTAGTATTCTTGGAATCGGATCAATTTATCGAAGAAGTTTTCTAAAGATTTTGAAAGGAATTTTTTATCCTAAAATGTTTTCTCAAATCTTATAATAGAAACATTGTTAAAAATAGACATATTGTGAAAATTGGAAAAGTTGACATGCTTAGTACTAGTATTTCAGACATTGTGGATGGATAATCAACTGACTGTAATAAACAAAATGTGGCTAACAATTATTAGTCATGGTCAATTAAAAGTATTAATTAAACAATAAACATTAAGCATTATTTACAATATTTGTTTTCCAAAAATATTACATTTTTATTCTGAACGAAAGTCGTGTAGCTGGTATTGCAACATTGTATCATTGCACCATTACCCAACAATTGATGCTAGATAAGGCAAACGTGATCTGCATGGCTTCATCTGTATTCCATAAATATCAAAGCTCGTAGTGTTTTCCTAAATTAAAATTATCCAGAAAATGTTAGTCAGATCCTTTTAAACTTGGGACGCCGACCCCGAGAGTATCACATAAGTCCCCCACCCCCAACTTTGTTGTGTTGAGCTAAAAACATTAGAAGAACTATGAAGTCTTCCATCTGAAACGTAGGAGATTAATAGGAAGAAAATGTAAAATCACTATGAATAAGGCCCCCTGTCTAAAACGAAATACTTTAACGTTAAGAACAGAAAGCAGAAGAAAAACAATGAGTCTTCGAGACGAAAAACTTTCAAAACAGGAGAATCTCTATTAGGCCTTCAGTCTGAAATGAAAGACCTTAACTAATATGTTTTACGGTGTGACCGTTGGGGCGAGCGCAGTTGTACCATCAAAAACACTCTAAAAATTGATCAGCCACTTCAAACATCAAGCCGCACGAGACTCCTCGACTAGCTGTGACGTCACACGACGTCACGGAGCTCGTCGGAGCTTACGGAGACAGCCGAGCGTCTGTTTGAAACTATAGACCATGTGCAATATTTTGGTTGAAAAACATTGTAGAGTTATTTTTTATTTCTTTGAAAGATTTCTACAAACTGATCTAGCCTTGTATGCTTAACGTTATTATTTAATTATTTATTTATTTGCGCAAAGGACATTGGGTACTGCAGGAATTCTGGGAATGTTGCACAGAGAAATTTGGTTGACGTATGTACAGATTTCAATCCGAATTTCCTCTGTTCTTACACGTTAGTCTATTGAGCTCGCTGCGCTCGCTATAAACTCATTACTAGAAATGAAGATGTCCACCACTATAATACTTTCTGTTGGGAGAAGTATACGTGACGCAGTGTTTACAGCGGGGTTTTTTTGTCCTGCAGTTTTAACTAAATTTGCATCTATTTTAACGTTGGTATTAGCTAAAACTTATGGAGAAACAAAATGACTTGAGAAATTCCCTGTTATGTTTCACTTCCTGTCACGACCGGAAGTAATGTTGATTCACAGTTTCAAGCGATACATTTAAACTGGTGACTTAATATACACTGTAAACATGTGAATGAGATTACCTCTCTGTGTTGCTTTTGACTGTAAAATTTTAATTTCTCTTAAGATATCCTGTTGAAAAACATTGACAGAACTTGCATCTATGACTATGGCAACGATGTCAATTCTATCATTTTCATGGGCATCTGTTATGAATCCCGGTGTATTTTCATCCAGTTGTACTTCAGGATTAAACTAAAAACGAATCAAATCGTTATTGAACAGGCTGATTTTAACACACACACATCCCTCTCTCTCTCTCTCTCGCACACACACACACACACACACACACACACACACACACACATGTACTCTCTCTCACACACCCTCAAACACCCTAAAAAGTGGAATTTTGAGCGCTCAAATTGAAGTACACAATTTTTGCTTAATAATATATTTGAAATAGAGAGCAAAATTCCAGTTCTTCAAAGCCAGAATCACTATAATCTTCAATGGCGAAGCTGGGGAAATAGTCCTGGTCGAGGAAAACCAGAATCTTGGTAACTTCCCCAGTGATACACTTCTTAACTGTTGAATTATATTAAAGTAAAATTTAATGGGAATTAGCATTCAAAGCTTACATGACCATCGTACATGTAAGTCCAATAATAGTAAATTATAGGTTATTAATCTGACGATTTAATATTATACGAGGGTTGTCCAGAAAGTTCGTGGACAATGACATTTTGTTAGAATAAATGGTTCTATACATAAGATTATATCTTAAATATTCTTTATGAAAAATCAGGTCAGACATATTTCATTTTTAAGATGTAACTTGATACTTTGCTTTTTAATTGAGGTCTTGTAACACAAATTCGAAAACACTAAACGGATTTGAAAAAAAAAAAAAACATGTCATTTGATAAAAAAAGGATATTTCTATTCATGCATATTCATAAATCTTAACATCGGACTGGACTGTGCAGTCTGTGTACAGGAATTGTTTAGATCTATGATGCTCGTAAATTATTGTGTATTATTTTGATTTTTTAAAAATTAGATAAATTATTGCATGCATCTATACTTAAAGATAATTGCTACAATGAACACTCTGCTGTATGACATAATAAGGAAAATACAGTTTGTATCCATGAATATGCATTAAAAATTCAAAATCCAAATGTTTGACGATATAATGAAATTAGCTTCATGTCAGTCTGGTCTGTGCGCACTCTCCTCAACCTTCAAAGACCCTGGTTTTTACAAAAATATAAACTTTCACCGTTAAAGAGCCATAGCGCATTTGATAGTCACTTTGGCATACTCTTGTAGACTAGTGATTTTTAAATATATTGTTTAACCAAAATTTTGTCTTACGATGCTAGTTTATACTTGCCGTAAAGCAAATCACACTAAAATAATATTCAAATATTGATAGATCCCTCATATGATAGATATAAAAATCGTTCAGTTTATATGCTGAATATAGTAAATACTGAGGTACCCCCCCAAAAACAATGAGAAACTGTAGCTAAAGACCACCCTTAACCAGAGAAACAAGTTTTGAATAATTTTTTTGGATATGACTGCACTTCAATACATTTAGATAATTTTGCTTGAAGGTGGTCTTCATATTGAAAATTTTGAAAATATGTATTTAATTTTTCTTCTAAAGTTATTTCAAGATTCAACAGTCTGTCTTAATTCTATTCATTGAACTAACGTGGCGTGGTAGTATGATTTATATAACTATCTTCTAATTTGGTATTTGCGACCGTTAATGCTGATTTAACGGTCACAAACTGAGTTTTACCGGCGACGCATAAGCGGAGCCGGTAAAACGGATGTTAACAGTGGTCCACAAATGATTGCATACATGTATCTTGATCTTGGATTGAAAAAGGTACATGTACCTGTACATGTATCTTTAAATAGAAATAGGTGATTTCCTTTTAAATACTTGAGTAGGCCGAGTTGTCGGTAAGGCAGTTATGGCTCCTTTTTAAAATAATTTTATTTTCAGTTCAGTCTTAATACGAATAAAAAGTGAAATATATAAACAAACAAATTACATTACAAACATAAGACAATATGACAATATTACCTCACGAAGATTGAAACATGTATTCAGAAATATTTTATGCAAAATTGCAGTCTACAAGAGAGTTCAATTTTTTTTCAGATTGGAGGCATAGAGATATTTGAAGATTAAAATGTTATAGCTAGTTCCATCCAAGGAATGTAGTTGACAGTACATCTTATATTTGTAAAAAAAACAAGAGGCCCATGGGCCACATCGCTCACCTGAGAAGCTTTGACCATTCTGTTCTTTACCAGATTTCCCCCTTGTAATACAAAATGCATCACCACCCTACCCAACTGATCATAATTTAGACATTTTGAAATCTACACTACCCATTATCCTTCCATGTGCACATAAGTTTCAGCTTTTCTGGCCCAGTAGTACTTGAGAAGAAGATTTTCAAAGATTTTTCCTATATATTTCTATGTAAAACTTTGATTACCAATTGTGGCCCCGCCCTTCCCCCAGGGATCATGATTTAAATAATTAGAATCTACACTACCCCAGGATGCTTCACATAAGTTTCAGCTTTTCTGGCCCAGTGGTTCTTAAGAAAATGATTTTCAAAGATTTTTCCTATATATTCCTATGTAAAACTTTGATTCCCCATTGTGGCCCCACCCTTCCCCCGGGGGTCATGATTTGAGCAATTCAGAATCTTCACTATACCAGGATGCTTCCACATAAGTTACAGCTTTTCTGGCACAGTAGTTCTTGTGAAGAAGATTTTCAAAGATTTTTCCTATATATTTCTATGTAAAATTTTGATTACCAACTGTGGCCCCGCCCTTCCCCCGGGGGTCGTGATTTGAACAATTTAGAATCTACATTATACCAGGATGCTTCTACATAAGTTACAGCTTTTCTGGCCCAGTAGTACTTGAGAAGAAGATTTTCAAAGATTTTTCCTATATATTTCTATGTAAAACTTTGATTCCCCGTTGTGTCCCCGCCCTTCCCCCGGGGGTCATGATTTGTACAATTTAGAATAAACAATACACTAGAATGCTTTCACATAAGTTTCAGCTTTTTTGGCCCTGTGGTTCTTGAGAAGAAGATTTTTTAATGACCCCACCCTTTTTTGTCTTTTCTTAATTATCTCCCCTTGTGAGGGGACCTGGCCCTTTATTTTAACAATATGAATTTCCCTTTAACTTAGGTTGCTTTGTACCCAATTTGGTCAAAATTGGCCCAGTGGTTCTTGAGAAGAAATCGAAAATGTGAAAAGTTTACAGACGGACAGACAGACAGACGGACGGACGGACGGACGGACGGACGACGGACAAAATGTGATCAGAAAAGGTCACTTGAGCCTTCGGCTCAGGTGAGCTAATTACGCCAAAATTATTGTTTTAACTTTGAGCAGGCAAAACGCCAAAGAACTACAAACTCTAACACTTGATTCCCGCCTACATTTTGCACCCATTAAATTCAATTTTGATGGCAATTTGGCCATTAAATGTTTGTTTAATACTAAGAACAGTTCTATGGTAATGGATTAATCATTTTAATTCCAGCGTCAGATAGTAATTTATCATTAATTCCAGCTCTTGAAAAAAAAGGGGGTAGACGATATTTTCTTGTGAAATCGGACTTTTAAGAATCACCATATTTTGAAATAGTTTTAATTATCATAAAATGTATCTCATATCTTTTCTTATGTTTTACACAAATAAATAAAACATATATAAATTAATAAAATACAATTATTTAGTTGTAAGTAGCTTTAAAATTGGTGAAAAATCAGCATTTTTTCGTTTTTTGCCTATAAACATATGTTTCCACCCCCACCCCCCCAC
>PRKT01000325.1:215048-241027 GCA_003671525.1 Saccostrea glomerata
CCCCCCCCCCCCCCCCGTGAAACAGAAAAAGCTTTGGCATAAATTTGTTAAATTACAGTCCATATTATACGTAAAAAGGAATTTTTGTTTTACGGGGGGAAAGATGTTTTAAAAATATTTAAGTGAAAAACACAAGTTTTACTCAAATTATAGAGTTATCTCTCTTTGGTATCCCAAATAATTAACCTTTTATGAAAATGGATATAAATATCTATAAAAATTTCGAAAATCATTCGAATATGTTAACTTTTGAGAATTGACTTAGAGGTAGGCGGGAGAACAATACTCTCGTTCGTAGTTCTTTTACACCCGCCAAGTAAACCCGCTATACGCTATCTATTTTCAGGTTAAAACCTAATCTGTTTCTTATTTCCATAACCCTTCTACATTTAAAAATGAGATGTTTTGAAATTTTGTTCACATGAAATTATTTGCAATGACTACTCGTTTCTTTCTTCCGTTTACTGAGACAGAAATCATTACAAAGAATACTGTTTAAAAGCTTATAATTGAATTCTGTAAGTTTTCTATCGGGTATGTCATATAATTTACATTGGTTGATATTTTTCCATTCTGAGAGTTCAGCACCGAATTTTTTGCTTAAAACTGTTTGATAACATAGCCTTCCTGTGCACAAGAGAAAATAATTTCTGTCGAAAATCTAAAAATTATTTGAAATAACCATCATCGTCAATAAATCTTTAACATGTAAATTGATATTTCGTCTTTTAATTAAATCATGTAAAATATACTGGTCAGTTTTTACAAAATAATATATTACCTTTTTAAACAAAGTTACAATTGTAACATATCGGCCGAACATTATCTGAAGACATTTTATTAAAAAAAAAAAAAACAGGACTTAAATTCATTAAAGCAATATAATATTTGTGGATATAAAATAGGTAGTTTCTCTTGTTTTTCCATATTTCCTTATATCGTTTTATTGGAAAACTTAACACATAAATAGCATGAAAATTTGATATTTTTAAAGCAGCCAACAAAAATGTTGTACAAAATACCTTTGATTTTTTAACAATCTAGCTATAGAGAGGCCACCTTTTGAAATTCTACCTATAAGTGGGTTTCGTTTAATTTGTTCATTTTTATCTCGAATAGTTATAAAGTAGACGTTTCTTATTTTATGTAAGCAATATCAGAAAGACGTAGTATAGAGGAAACATATGTAAGTTTAGATAGAGCAAGTGTCTTTACTTCACATAATTTATCAAATAACTTCAGGTGTCTTCTTTTCCAGGATTCAAAAGGTTTTCAATATCGTGATACATTTTCATCCAGTTTTTTAGTGTAGCATTTTTCCTTATCATGTCTAATGAATAATCCCAAGCATCATATTGCTTATTAGTAATTTTTATACCGTAGAGTTCATTATAATTTTTTTTATTTCCCGTAACAAAATGCATTCTGTTTTATGTATGTTTACTTTTGATCCAGCAAATTCACAAAATTATTGTAATTTATCCAGAGTTCGCGTAAATTGATATTTCGTCTTTTAATTAAAACTTAAGTCAAATCGTCTGCAAGCTGGATGTTATAATTTCGTGATAATTGATTGTTATACTTTGTATATCAGTGTCACATTTTGCCAAAATTTCTGCGAAAATGAGGTACAAGTAAGTAAGTAAGTAAGTAAATTGTTTATTATAGTGACATGTGTTATACAGTACAATGAAAAACATTTAATACAATTAATATCCAAACACCCGGCCCATCGGACCTATATGTCACTTTTAACAAAATATATGAAAAACAAGAGACAAGAGAGCGCAAATAGGACATCCTTGCCTAACTCCTCGTGTCATTTCGCTAGTTTTAGAAAACCAGCCGTTGTTTTTTTATTTTAAACATTGGATTTGTATATTAAATTTTTGCCCACTGTATAAAACTATTACCAATATTAAATTTTTGCAAGACTTGGAAAAGAAAATTCCATTCAACCGTGTCAAAAGCTTCTTCAAAGTCTAAGAAAAGTAAAATACTATATGAATTTCCTCTTTCACAGTATTCAAAGACGTCAAGTACGACTCTAGAATTTTCGCTGATATATAACATCCTTTGATGTATGCAGTTTGATTTTCGTTAATTAACTTAGATAATGTATTTTGTAATCTTTTTGCAAAGACAAATGCTTTTATAATCTATGTAGCGGTAAATTTCTGTGTGTAAGACAAATCGCCATCATAAAAAATATCATTAATGACTTTAGAAAGATTAAGGTCCATTTTTTTCCGAAAAACATCAGTTGAGAAAACTCACGTTTGTTTTAGGATTGATTGCGCTTTTCTTAATGTAAAATTTTTTTTAAATTTTTCTCCCCCTCCTCAATCCATTTAATTTTGAATCTTATCTGCGCACTTTTAGATTTGTTGTCGTACATAGCGCCCTGTTCCGCTTCTAAAGTTTTCAGTCTTTTGTAATCAAAATTTCCTTCTTCCATATATATATATATATATATACAGACACATACGAAAAATATTTTATCTGGCGGCCGCCAAAAAATTCAAATGGCGGCCGCCACATACTTTAAATGGCGGCCGCTACATAATATCTGGCGGCAGCCACATGCTATGTAATATCTGGCGGTCGCCAAGTATTTTACCTGGCGGCCGCTATATATATAATATTTGGCGGCCGCAAGATAACATCTGGATTCCTGATGCGTGTGCATGTTTTAACGTGTGATTTCAGAGGTGGATACAGTGCGAAAATAAGCGACATCAATCAACCAAACTAGTAAGAGATTTATTAGGACCCGACACTCTAAACCACACTTCTAGCACATTGTAGATATGTTTCGCATAGAACAGATTAACATTTGATTTGAATTATGCAAGTAGAGTGTTTTGTCTATTCAGAGGCCATATCAGGGGGTCACAAACATAAATCATGGTGTTAGTTTTAGGTGAGACCGGATTATCTCGTCACCTATATTTTTGTGTTTGTTGTAAGCTATGATTGGTTGAGAATTAAATAAAGTTTGGCATTCTGGATTTCTAAGGATGGTGTTCCAATATTTAAGAATTTGTTTTTTATCACTGACTTTTATATGAATAAGCTGCGGCTGCGTCAACATTTATCTTCTTAACCCAATAATGATACAATAATACTCACCTTTTGTAAAATAATCTATGTGGCTGCCGCCAGATGTATCAGTGGCGACCGCCATATAGATTGTGGCGGCCACCAGACAAAATATTTTTCGTACGTGGCACCAACGGGCTTCGCTAACAAAGACACGACCACGCGTGAGTCTGCAGACGCACCGCTTATCATACTTGCATGTATATAATACCTGAAAACATATAAAATATTTTGCGATTGTAATCCTATCCGTAAAATTTCGCAATAATTGGACAATCGCAGAAAATACCCATTTTATAGTATATACATGAAGAACCATTTATTAAAAAAAAAACGTCATTGTCCAGGTTAATTAGTTCATGGTAAACCCTTTCCTAGGGAGATGATTAACTATATATGAAATCTCCCAGAAAGAACTCTATTGTGGATGAATGTTTATTTACTGAAAACACAGGATTGTTTCAAGGGTTTCGGGAAGAAAACAATCTAAACTTATATTAATTTTTCATAGTTGATACTGGATATACGAAAGAAAAAACGCTTTTAAAATTATGGTACAAATAATCGAAACTTGAGCTTATCAAAGATGAACAGATAGTACTGCTGATTAATCGTCATTTGATATTAATTCGTTACATAGTCATTGTTAAAAATGATTACATGTATATGTTGTCTCAGTCATGAAACAAAAAATATAATTAATTGCAACAAAAATCATTGAAATTAAATATGGAATTACGTGTCTGACAATGTTTAGTGAGGGAGAGGGTGAGAGTGTGTGTAAGGGAGGGTTAGATGTGAGAGTGTAGGTGAAGATTTGAGGGCTTGTCTGAGAACATCCTGAAGCCAAAAGGCTAGAAATAACATCGTCTTCTCTTTTTTCTTCTTTTTTTTTACTAAGCAGTTACACGCATAAGCATTAAGATGTATATATGTGTATAATAAGTCAAAAAATCTCTTCAAATTAACCTTTTCTGAAACTTTTTTTTATCGTAACTGAATATTGCAAGAATTTTAATCCAAAAGTTGGTATTTTTCACCATATATACACCAAATAAATCTACATATCAGTTTAAGATAAACATTTTTTTTAAAAAGAGAAGCAAGGATTGAATACCACGTATCCATCTGACATATGACCATCTAGCATGTGACAAAAATCAACAGGGTCAATCTTAAAACCATCACCCTTGGCAATGCCCCTGGTGTCACAAATACGAAAATTCAAAATTCTTTTATTTTCGTCATCTTTGAATCCATACATTCGAAACTGTAAAAAAAAGTTTATGATATGTTATTTAAAATTTAATGCTATATGCAATTTTCAAAGTAATAAAATAAATTCTTCATTTTTTTTCATGAAAGCTAGTAAATAGTGGACGCCCTTATTATTGTACGGAGATTCAATCAATCGCGATAACCCCCGCCTTTGAAAAGATATTCGTACTTCGTTAAAACATATTGGATGTTTACTACTTCTGGAATTAAAAGATAAATGTTTATTTTAACGTTTATTTCATTTGCCGCAAATATCGCGTGTCCATGAATGAAGTCATTCTTTAGAATAAAATTAAGACAAATACTTGGTATGAAATATGTCATTAAAATGCAACACAATGATAGGTTGTAGCTGCTAATACGGCAATTATAACGAACTTAGAATTTACGAAATGCAGCTTAATTAAAACGAGGTAGTTGAAATCACAGTAACATCAATTAATTTGTGAGAAGCATGTCCCTGTTAAAAAATTAATAAAAAAAAGAGTTACAGACTACCAGTGCACACGTTAAAATAATTTAACTTTACGTGTCACAGTTGAAAGCGTACAAATCTTCAGGATGCTCTATTTTTTTTTAAAAAGGGTCTCAGGAAAAGTTAAAGGTAAGTAGTCAATTGCCATCATATTTTTTAAAAAGGCCGTACTTAAGAACAATGCAAATGCAAATTTTCAAATGCCCCTTCATTGGACAGTAAGCAATACGTTATCACAGACTGACGGACCAAATAATTGATCCCAAAAATGTCGCTCTGTCACACAGGGGACACTCCTTACTAAAATGACATATTTAACTATAGTTGACTATAGCTAACTATAGCTATCTATTGTTTACATTTTTTTAAACTAATAGATTATTTTTACAGTAATAAATCGAATTCTTTTCTAATGAAGTTATTATTGTTTTATTTCATATTCCCCGATTGATATTCAATGGAAACATCACTTAACCTAGTATCTCATGGATTCGTGGTACTTACCGATTCGTAATCAAATAAAATCGATTAGCAAAACTTTCAATTTAATTTCAATGTAATTTAATACATATAATAGTAGGGTCAAATCTTTTCTTTAGTACAAAATTGGTGTAATTTCATCACTTATCTGTGTCAAAATTCACCTTAAAATGTGTAGTGTTTACACCACTGTAGAAAATCAAGCGTCTCATTGATTCGTGTTACGTCATCAAAATCTGAATTATTGGTATGGCGTGCTATTTCGGGCACAAATACTTAATAAAAAAATTAAAATATTGTCAAACTCGATGTCTTATTCCATAAATTATTTAGTTTATTGCAAATACCTTTATATAATTTTCTAAAGATAATTGCAGAAAAAATACATAACACGCGTCGCAAAACATGTTTTGAAAAGATTTTTAAAAAAAATTATAATTAACATTTAAATATGTAAATTAATAATCACAAAATTAAAATTGGATTTAATATGGATTTTATTTGTATTTTAATTCCTGATGCAAAAAGAGAGTAAAATAATTTTGTTTGAAGGACGAATATCTTATAATTTTACAGCACTTGTTATTTGGCTGCTGGTCATGATGAATAAAAAAAAAAGAAACACTGATTTTTTAACGCTAGCAACTTTCATACTTTATTCAATGCCCAGCACCATCACTTGATATAAACAGTCAATCATGCAGACGACATCTGGGGTTTCATTTGAAATCAATTTACCTACTAATTCGAAACCGGTTAACTATTTTTAGGAAAACACGTATGTTATCCAAAAGCGACTAATATGGATGTAATTATTATTATTATTAATTTATATTTTTTTATTATTATTAATTTATATTTTTTGCATTACTTATCAAATTTTACGTCATTTTAGTTGAATTATGTCCCTTTGCTTACACCAGGAACTCTACTTTTGGTTTCTCAAAATAAATTTCAAGAAGAGTGCATTACGCGTGCGCAGTGACGGAAAAAAGAAAATACCACGAAACAATGGGTACCACGAATTGGTTTTAGATTTGATAGAATCTCATAAAAAGTAATAAAACTTTCATAGTAAACAAAGTATTATCTATTGTTAGCTATAATTAAATATATTAAACTATAGTTAATTTTGTAAGGGAAAATAGCAAACCGAAACGTTCATTAGAAAGTACAGGTACAAATTGTACTGAAAATTGTACTTGTCGCACATCGTATTAAAGCAAACCCTTTTAGTCAAACTGTTTGGAGCAGATCCCATATTGGCCATCGCAGACAAAGATCCTTTGAAAACAGCATCCACTGTATTTATGAAGCTTGATTTTCCAGCGCCGACTTCACCGATTAGGAGAATATTCACGCATGTAAAATCAACGTTGTCAGGAGGACGGTATGATGTAGCGTTCTTCTTCATATCCAAAAAGGACTGTAACATGTGATTACATCATATTTATTTGATATGATTTTTTTTTCAAAATTCTAAAAGAAATTATTATTATTGATATTGATAAATAAACTAGAATCGGTACCTGCATTGATATTCCATTTATTCATTATATATTACCAGCATCGCGGCAATTACTAAATATTGATTTTAATGAAGCAACGTAGAATTGCCGCATGTAATTTCTCCTCAAAGTACCTCATGTTTCCAACTGTTTTCCATGATATTTCTCCATGGTTTTTCAATGGTGTCAAACATCGGATGTTCTGAAATTATAAATCTAAAGAATGTAAAATCTTTGAAAACACCCAAAGAATGTTGTACGTTTGTCTTCATTATCATTCAATTAACTATACTGGGGTACAAATTGCATTGTCCGAAACATACAGTCTATAGTATTTTAAAGGTTCTTTCTAATTTTTAATAACATTTAACAGTTAGAATATGATTTAAGGGGGTCGACTATGATTTTATTGCGTGAAAACTACTATAGCGAAACTCTTCATTGTTATATTATATGATGAGTAATATTATCTTGTATATTATGTGTAAGAAACACAAAATTCTACCGTCTTATTTCCGGAGGGTGCATCTCAAAGGCCCAAAAATAAACAAATTTTCCAGTAATTATAGAGTGCTACAAAATATGACGCATACATAGGATTCATACCAAAAAATGATAAAATATGATGAAGAGATTTTCAAATTCCTATGTTGTAAATTTCAAGGGCATGTGTTTTTTGCTTTTTATATAATAACATTTTTATTACCCTTTTCTTTAAGAGCTTCAGTTTATCATAACGTCAAAAACGCACTATTATGACGGTAACCTACCTATCAGTTGCAAAATCGGTTAAGAATTCGGTTACATTAAATTGTAATTACATTTCTAAACCTGTAATTTCTTAATTTTGTTTAATTTTATTAATCAATTTGAAAAAAAGTTGCTTTAAAACTGTATATACGCATCATTTAACCATGATGCGCAAAATATTGAGCAATGAAAACTAAGGTCGGCCCCCTTAAGGACAGATGATACAAACAAATTTTTTCTTTGAAAAAGATTTAATATTATGTCACAAGTTTAGAAATGTGGATGGTTCTTAGAATTTTTTCTCCGAAGAACTGGAATATGAAAAAGACTTGGAAAATATTAGTAATATTTCCATGAACAAACAAATATAGACAAATCACATTCAGTAAAGGTTTACAGGTGAAAACAATCTTCAGAATATGTTATCTTGGCGCTAAAAGTGTAATATAAACCTTATAAAAATATACCAAACCAGGTGAATTTTATGAGGAAAAGCGAAATGGTAAAAATCAGCCTATGTGGTATTGCTAATTTTTTGTCATTTTTATCTTCCTCTTAAAATTAACCTGGCTTGGTATATTTATTTTAAGGTTTATATTACACTTTAAGCGCCAAGATAACATATTCTGAAATTAATTTTCACATGTAAACCTTTACTGAATGTGATTTGTCTATATTTGTTTTTTTATTGAAATATTACTAATATTTTCCAACTCTATTTCATTTTCATTTTCTTCGGAGAAAAAATTCCAGGAACCATCCACTTTTTAAAACTTGTGACATGATATTAAATCTTTTTCAAAGAAAAAAATTTGTTTGTATCATCTGTCCTTAAACCTGAATGGTTAAAACATTTTTAACAGGTTAACCTCATAATCCAAAAAAAAAGAGAAGATTTTTTAAGTCTAAACTGTTTTTCATTATTAAAGGTACTTGGACACAGATTTGAAGTTAATATTTTCTCAGAAAAAATGTATAATATCACGAATTATATATTTCAATAGCATTTCACACAAAAATTAATTAAAAATCTTATTTCATTTAAAAGTTATTAAAACTTCAAATTTTTTGGCGGGTTTGATTGACACATCCTTGCACTTTCACAAATTTTAACTTTATTCTTAATCCTTCGGACAAGGGGCAATCTTCTTGTGTGAAAGTGAGAAATATTAAAACTTTAATCCAGAAAAATAATTTAATCAGAGTAGAAATGTTAGAAAGCAAAACTCCTTCAAAAGTATCGTCATTCCGAGCTAAGTGTTGTGTGCAAATCGATCACACTCGTCGATCACACTCGTGTTATGTACACAGTTTTTGTAAACAGGGCAAGAGCTCTGTTATTGTTGACTGTTTACGATTCACCGGGTGCATTAAATTGTCGAAGTCAGCTCACCAAAACTGCGCGGACTGAGAATACATTGTGTGTTTGTATTGCTTTCGAACATGTCTACTCTGAATTATCTGGATTATAGTATTAATATTTTTCATTTATACACAACAAGATTGCCACTTTTCCTAAGTATTAAGAGTAAAATTAAAATTTGTGAAAGTGCAAAGATGTGTCAATCAAACCCGCCAAAAAATTTGAAATTTTAATAACTTTTAAATTTAATAAGATTTTTAATTAATTCTATTGTGATTGGCTATTAAAATATATAAGTCGTAATATTATAGAGAAAAAATTAACTTCAAATCTGTGCCCAAGTACTGTAGATCAATAAATTTTCGCGACACCTTATTTTCGCGTGATAGTCATTGACTCTTAATTAGCGAGACAAAATTTTCACGAATTGTGGTTATTGCTCTATATAATCTAAAGGAATATTATTATACGCTAGAATTAATTTTTCGCGACCACTTTGTCTCGCGTAATTACGCGAAAATAAAGTTCTCGCAAATAAAAGTGATTTACAGTACCTTTAAAGGACTTAAAAGTAACTTCTTTAAAATCGATTTTTTACACATCTTTATACTAAGCTCTTTTTAGGAAAATTGGTAAAAGGCTATGTTATAGCTACTCGATGCGTTTAATATCGATACAATAGTAAAAAAAATGATAACAAGATAACGGAAATAATTGAAGAAATGTAAATACTTGTATACACTTTGCAGAGATACTTCGTTTCTTAAATATTTTTTTTATGACAGCCCTTACATACGAGTTATTCGTACTGAGTTAATGTACATAAAAGGGTCTTTATCACGTCTCTAAAAACTGAAAATTAAACACTATTATTTTCTTGAAACATATGATTATCCTTTAATTATAAATTAATGTTTAAAACTGTCGTACTTAGGCCATAAAACGTCCGTAATGAAGGGTCATCGGATTGAAAATCTCTACTAATTAGATAGGGGTCACATGGTATTGAAATGTCTTCGGTCTCGGGTGCGTATCATTACCGCTAAGTTTTCAAAATTTTCATTACCGTTACATAGTCATTACCGCTACAAAGACATAAAAATATATGGGAAAATTCTTTTTTTAAAAAATCTGCTTGTCAAGAATAGCAAAGCCATAATTGATCATATTTATATGGAAGCATCCTCAGGTAGTGTAGATTCAAATTTGTTCAAATCATGACCCCCGGGGATGGGCGGAGCCAAAATGGCCGACCGAAGTTTTACATTGAAATATAAAGGAAAATTCTTTAAAGTTCTTCTTCTCAAGAATAGCAAAGCCTTAATTGATCATGTTTATATGGAAGCATCCTCGGGTGGTATAGATTCAAGTTTGTTCAAATCATGACCCCCGGGGTAAGGGCGGGGCCAAAATGGCCGACCAAACTTTAACATAGACATATATACGAAAATTCTTTAAAGGTCGTCTTCTCAAGAATAGGAAAACCATGATTGGTCATGGGAATATTTTTGAATTAAATTTTTAAATAATAAACTAATTTCCACTTTTTCCTAGCCACAGTGCTCAGTTGAGCGATGTGGCCCATGTACCTCTTGTTTGTAATATGTAACACTGATTAATCGGAAATGTCATGGAATAACGTTTGCTATCATCATTCATGCTATAAACTTCAGTAGGACTTACACTGTAGAAAGCATTCCGCCATGACGTCATCATGTGACGTGTATAAATTGTAGAAAAATATGCCTTAATGAAAACTGAAGAGTTGAACACTGCGCTGGGGATAATAAATTTCTATTTGTTATAATAGTTATGCAAAATAATCTCAGTATGATGAAAGTGTTGTAAGAATCATACTAATCTCATCACAGAAAAAAAATTATTCAACACTTTTGAATGAAACCTTATCAAAATTTTTATCTTCAATACATAAGATCGGAAAAAAATCATAAAAAACCATTAATCATACGATTCTAGAAGCACTTTGCAAAAGGTATAGAATAAAAACAAACAAAAATAATGTTTTAAAGTTGTGTTGAACTTTTGCACCTTTTTTTTCGAACAACACAGGAACGGCTGATTTAGAAAAAAATACAGTCTGTCTGCTTTCATTATACAAAGATACTGTAGAAATATATAAGCATTCCTTATACATAAGTTTTATTTACGCAAGCATCACACATGAAATTCATGCTATAAGTTTTTAATTCTGATTTTTTGTGCTTTTTCTACATGTATTCTCCTACGTTTCACTTTCACTCTGCTAATAATGATCAATATTTGTGACGTCATGGGTTTGGAATTTAACCCTCGTAACAAAAAAATAGCTATTTATATTACCCGGAAACGACAATACTTGCTCTATATTAATTTTTAACAGGTTTTGATTAATTTCTACGACCTCAGATCGATCTTTAAATATAGATTTAAAGAAATCTGTATCCATAATGTTCATAAAACTTACTCTCACGTCATATTGTATAGGCAAAGAGAATATTTGGTCGAAGTCTTAACATACCTGCGCAGATGATTTTTAAAGAATTGGTCTTGATAAATCCCTAGAAGGTACAACAAACTCATATTCAGAAAAAAACGAACGAAAACAAAACAAAAAAAAAAAACAAAAAAAATACCTTAACCTTCATTCTGGAAAGCTGATAATCTTACCGTGAACCTTATAAACCTCTGTTTCAGTAATTTCCGAAGAACTGTTGATGAAATTTTCGTAGTTATCGCCTTTCATGTCGTAATAATTCATAACGGTATCATCTTTGAATGCATAGGAACCGTCCTTTGGCTTTACGCAATTTACAAAATAGGGCAATTCCTTGTCACCAAACATTGGGCCATGATCGTGTGCATTCATTATGGCGTAACATGATTTCTCTGGTTTGATAGGATACATCTTGTTGACTTTATCGCTTTTGTTTCGCACTTGGAAAAGAAATGCTTTGTCATCGTACGAATGAAAAGCATTTCTTGGAGAATTCCAACTCTGAGAAGTGTATCCACCATATATGGTTCCGAAATTGTTTTTGAAAAAAGTAACGGTTGGCCCTTGGTTGTCGCATTTTGTATGAAAAGTCCAGGCATTGCAACCATCACGGGTCATTTTGTACAACAGACTGAAATCGCATTTGACTTCAGTCCAATTTCGAATGGTTTCCAAATCCTCTTTCTCAATATCCATTTTGCCAAATATTCTGTAAAAAGTAGTTCTGGACAATCTGAAACGATATGCCATATCACAACAGCTTACATAAATAACGAAATTACATTTAACTAGAAATGCCCTCGCCTCTGAATCCCTACCACAGATTACCTATACATCTTGTAATATGATAGTGAATTTAATGTAAAGACAAAGAAAAATAATCATATTCAAATTCGCAATTAACAATACAACATTTGAATAGAAGAAATACTGAATTTTGGAAAATCAGTGTTAAGATCAATGCCGTATGTCCTTTGTCATAATCGAATACATGGATATTATCCATACAGTATATAATTCAGTATAAAAATAATTGCCTAACAATTTGTTTGATAAACACCAGTTGCAAAGAAGTTGAAAGCTCAAGTGAGCTATTCTGATCACTTTTTGTCTGTAGTCCGTTTGTCTGCCCGTCTGTCTAGCTGTCGGTCTGTAAACTTTTTTACATTTTCGACATCTTTTCTAAAACCACTGGGCAAATTTCTACCAATCTTGGCACAAACTATCCTTTGGTAAAGGGGATTCAAATTTGTTCAAATAAGGGACCATGCCCTTTTTCAAGGGGAGATAATTTAGAAATAGTTCAGATTTCGTTGCATGTTTTAAAATTTTGCCAGAAGGATGAAAATTAACGGCACAATATCGGATTAAAGTTTTACATGTAAATATATATGAAAATTCTTTCAAAATCTCCTCAAGATTAGCAAAGGCTTCAATGACGATATCTATATGGAAGCATCCTCAGGTAGTATAGATTCTAGTTTGTTCAATTCATGCCCCCTGACGAATGGCGTGGTCACAATGGCAGATCAAATTCTAAATATAAATGTATAGGGAAATCTATATCCATCATATCATATTTATATAGGAGCATCCTCCGATAGGGTATATTCAAGTTTCTTCAAACTATGACCCCCGTAGATAGGGCGGTGTCACAACAGGGAATCCAACCAAGTTTTACATAGAAATACATGTATATAGAAAAACTCTTTAAAATTCATCTTCTCAAGAATGACAAAGCTATAATTAAGCATGTGTATATGGAAGCAATGATGCCCCTGTATGGCAATGTACAGAAACGTTGATCAAACTTTTACTCACTGGAAATACAGCTCTAAAACATATATGAAATCAGACCGGGTTACAAAAATTTATCAATTTGGAAAACTTGGTATCCAATGAAGGGTCTTTTCGCAAGGATTACCTATGTATAGTACGAGTTTACTACACTTAGCATTCGAAAGTAACATATGTATGGCTAAGGTTAAAGTTTTTCCATAAGTACGAAAATATCAAAGGTCAAAAAGACAAGGTAATTGGTATCTAATGAAAAATCTTGCCACAAGAATTACTAATGCAAAGTATGGAGGCAAAAGTCTCAAACGTTCCGAAGTTATGGCCAATGTTTAAAAAAAGTAATAAATAGGTCAAAGTTCTTGGTATCCAATGAAGGGTCTTGTCACACGGATTACATATATGAAGTGTGAAAGCCCTATCCCTTACCGTTCAAAATTTATCTTTTTTATAAGTACGGAAATCTCCAAGGTCAATGTCAAAAGACAAGGTTGGTGGAATCCAATGAAAGGTTTTTCTACAAAAAATAGATACATGTATGTGAAGTATAAATGTCCCGGTATCTATTGTTAAAAAGATATGGCCGATGTAAAAGTTTGGAATTTTTGTGTAAAAGTGGGTCAAACTCCTTTACCAAGGTCAAAAGGTCACAATTTGGTGTTACCCAAGTAAAGTCTTGTCACAAGGAATACACATGTGAAATATGAAAGTCATAGCATTACTAAATAAAAAGTTGTGAGCAAGGTTAAAGTTTTGTGGGCAAACAGACAAACAGAGGGACAGACAGAGAGTCAAACAGACAGCTAGACAGACTGACGGACACGACAAAAACTATATACCCCCGAAACTTCGTTTACGAGGGGCATGAAAACTTTTCTAAATTATTCGGATATATAAGATTTTTTTTAAGATTCTGTTACGTTTATTTTATACTAGCTTTTTGAAATACAGTTTAAATTTTATGACTCTCCCCATCATTACAGCTCAAGTTTTCAGTGATTTCACGTCATTATCAATTATGACGTCATGCATTTGTAGTTCAGAGAAGTGCATGCAATATTCTCAGTGAATCTTTATGATACATCCGTTCACTGTAGACTGGTTAGAGATGATTGAACATGAGTTTTAATTATATGTATATTATATTTTACGTTCGTTTGCATCATCCGCTACAGGAAGTGGATTTAAATGAGCATTTTGCAACCTTTTAGCTCACCTGAGCCAAAGGCTCAAGTGAGCTTTTCTGATCAAAATTTGTCCGTTGTCTGTCGTCGTTGTCGTTGTCGAGGTCGTAAACTTTTCACATTTTCATCTTCTTCTCAAAAACCACTGGGCCAATTTCAACCAAACTTGCTACAAAGTATCCTTGGGTAAAGGGGATTCAAGTTTGTTCAAATGAAGGGCCACGCTCTTTTCCAAGGGGAGATAATTATGAATTAGAGAAAAATTAATGGCATTTTTAAAAAATCTTCTTCTCAAAAACCAATGGAAAGATGAAACTCATGTGGAATCATCCTCAGGTAGTGTAGATTCAAGTTTGTTCAAATCATGACCCCTGGGGGTAGGGTGGGGCCAAAATGGCCGATCAAAGTTTTACATAGCAATATATAGGAAAAATCTTCTTCTCAAGAACCACGGTGCCAGGAAAGATGAAACTCATATAGAATCATCCTCAGGTAGTGTAGATTCAAGTTTGTTCACATCATGACTCCTGGGCTTAGGGTGGGGACAAAATGGCCGATCAAAGTTTTACAGAGCAATATATAGGAAAAACCTTCTTCTCAAGAACCACTGGATCAGGAAAAATGAAACTCATGTGGAATCATCCTCAGGTAGACTCAATTTTGTTCAAATCATGACCCCCGGGGGTAGGGTGGGGCCAAAATGGCCGATCAAGGTGTTACATAGGAATATATAGGAAAAATCTTCTCAAGAACCATTGAGACAGGAAAGATGAAACTTCTGTGGAATTATTCCTAGGTAGTGTAGATTCAAGTTTGTTGAAATCATGACCCCCGGCGGTAGGGTGCGGCCATAATGGCCGATAAAAGTTTTACATAGGACACTCATTCTCAATATAAGGGCTCAAATAATGTCGCCTCGTTTTCATTTAGAAGAAATACCACTGATGTAATTTTTAAATCAACATTATAAATAGTCATATAACAATGAATAAGAATTCATATAATTATCGATCTGAAAGGGTATTTAAGGAGTTCAAAATACAAATATAGTAGCCTATTTGAAATGTACGTTACTGTCGCCGAGGCAAATATTATGCTGAATCCCCTCTGTGTTATATATAGTTTTGATTCTCAAGTAAAAATTTTCTGATAAGTTAAACCTTGTATCATAGATATTTCATTTCATAACAATAAATACATGTTCTTTGTGATAATAAACAATTTTTATTGCGCAATGTCCCTTTCGCTTAATTCTATTTCAACCACATTACAAGCAAACACAAAGATTATACACCTGATAGTTTTGCTCTCCTTTATTTAAGAAATAAATAACAAGTTTATAAACTTCAATGGGAATTGAAGTGGGTCGGTCACGTGATCAAATCCTGTGAAGGCCGAAGGCCTTCTCAGAAGATTTGATCACGTACCGACCCACTTCAATTCCCATTGAAGTTTATAAACTTGTTATTAATTACTTATATATACATTTGAGATTGACAATTAAATATAATATATTATTAGGATAGAAATATCGCACTATAACCGGTCGCCGTAGATTTCCGACAAAAAGTACGCAAGGTGTAAATCGGCTTGAAAGGCGGTTACGCTTCGAATTCATCAGGTTACTGGATTCTATTTCGAATGGAATATTTTGTTAAAGGCTAGTTGTGATAAGAAATAGTGAACAGATATGTTGTCTGCGAATATTTTTATTTGTGAAAATTGATAATTGATGCTGAAAAGACAAAAGAAACACGTCCGAAGATTGATGATAAAAAGTTGGAGGAATTTCGGTCGCCTGAAAGGGATGGATGGATCCGATGGATGGAGACACTTGTCCGAGCCAGTTAATTTGCAATCAAGAATAAAATTTGATCAAAAAACATTCAATCTACGGTTTCAGTAACTAAAGGCATATTTATGATGTAACACGGAGACACTGGCGTTAGCTTACATTGAAGTACGATGGCGCGGATCGAGGTGTTCCTCAGCTGTTCGTGGCGTGTTTGCAATGCTTTGATATTTTCCAACAGATTTACACATTTATCGTGAGTAGAATTTAGTTTAAAAAATAATAGTTTTAGCCTCGATCACGAAGATTTAACTTAAATCTACAAAAAATAAGGATAAACGTAAGAGACTGGGCAGGTAACAAAAGTGACATAAAGCAATGTAAACAAAGGCTTATTTCTATCGGTAGGCTAGGCCTATATATTCTCAATGTACACAGGTTAAATTGATCGCCAAAAATGTATGAAATACTTGTTTAAAATAAAACAATTATTTCACTTGCTTATTTTATCATTTTTTAAACAAATAGGCCTAGAGCAAGTCATTTTATAATGTATGTACCGGTAGATATTACTGCGCCGTGTGATTCGGCCATGTATTGACCTCTGACCTCCGACAAACTTCACACAGAATTGAAGATATTTTCTCTCTGTATGTTTATATAATGGAAAGATACCACAAATGTATATATTTATTGATGGGCTAAATTTGAAATTTCTTAAACAATAAAATGCTTTCTTTGTTTGTTGTTACTGGAATGAACGGAAGCAGCTGTTGCAGAAAAAATACATAACCCGCGTAAGCGGGTTATGTTAATTTTTTCTGCAATAGCTGCGACCGTTCATTCCAGTAATAACAAACAAAGAAAGACATTTTATTGTTTATATTTATATCTGTTTAAATTATCATTTTAAGTAGGATTAGAAATATTAATTATTGTGTTAATGATGCGAACGTCTTTGTATGTTTCATTGATGGAACGGCCACTGATCAAGAAATCTGTACAGGTGATATGCCTAATGTAGTTTATGCAGTGATGAACGCAATGGGTTTTCTCAAGAAATAAAGAAGAAAATATTCAGTGGATGTAAATATAAAGGGTTAATTACTCCTACGTAGATAATGTAACATGAAATTGAACAATTTGAGCAACTTTTAAAAATATGTTTACGGAATGAAAGACATTTTCAATCGTAGAGATAAGAAAGAAATGTACGTTACCTATATTCTTCCATTAAGAATATATATTAAGTAGAAAATATGAGAGGACTCTGAATAAGCAACCCATTGTATCCTGTAAACTGGCAAAGACGTTTTGCTTAACACAATTAAAAATTATTTTTTACATGAAAAGTGATCATTTGAAATGTACGTGACTGAAATGTACGTTACCATGAAATTCGAATTAAGTGAATCTCGCACGAATTTTCATGTATTTTCATACTTTCACACACTCGAATGTGTACACAAAGGAAAGTTTCAAAGGTTGGAGGTCGACTTAATCCCGAAATTAATGAAAAGAAAAGTTTCTGTTGAGGAAAAAAATATATTAAGGTCAATTATAAGTAATATAATTTTGAAATTTGGTGTATATTTCTGAATACGAAACCTGTATGATGCATTTTTTATGATATTGCTAGTTCAAATAGTATCAATATATTGCGTGTTTAACGTACGCTTGTGGAAGAGAATTGATTTTTATATTTGAAATGTACGTTACGTATGGTAACGTACATTTTTCGCATTTCTAACTGACATTTTTTTTATTTAGTCAATGAATTGCGTTTACACGAGCAAAAATAAATTATCGTTACAATCCATTTGACAACTGACCACATAAATCCATCTAAATGCACCCCAATCCTCGTAAATGTGGCAGGCTGTTACCACATGCTAGAAAATTTATTTCTATGTGTCTTAAATTCATCTTTAGCAACCTTTTTGCAGTTTGTTTACTTTTAATATGCGACTTTTCGTCAATATTAATTTAATTGTTGTTGGTAATTTAAAACAAGGTATGCATAGGCTTATAATTGGAAAAAAAACAAAAGAAAACAAAAAGAAAAATGAAAAAGAAACAAAACAAAACAAATAAACCCAAAACACAAGACGGTCACGTACATTTCAAATACTGAAAGGCACACAATACTCAGTTTTGTTTGATTCATTGCATTTTGGGTTATATTTTTCCAGATCTGCTGAAAAGTACGTATGTTTGTGTTTTGACAAACGATTTGTTGCAACATACTAAATGAAATTGTTAACAAGACTGTCGATGGATATATTCGGAATAGATTTATGTTAAGTTTCAATGGCCAAACACAAGCATTTGTTACATCATAGAAAATACGTCTGACTCTTATTTTTTTTTTGTCTGTACCCTTGAACACAGGTAGAAGTAACTAGGCTATGACCGGTGTCAATTTCAGGGAAACAGCACAAAAGAATGGTAATGAACTGAGATGGAGGGGACTCCCCAGTAATGTGTGAAATGAACGTTACCGAAGTGACGTGACATTCATGTAGTTGATGACAAATAACCACGTTTGTTACATTATGATTTCTTAAATTACTGCGTTAAAACGCTTCATTTAAATGATTTTTATGTCAATAATTGTTTTTTTTTTCAATATTTTCTTATTACTAATTTACATATTATTACAAGCTTGAAATGTACGTTACCTACTCATATTCTGAGGCAATCGTGTCTTTATAGTGGTGATTGTGACATATAACACAATGTGATTACATAGAGAATCTTTTTTGGAATAAACTGAAACAAAACGATGAATTTTTAGATGAATTTTAAGCTTTTTATTAAACAGAAATATATCTTGAAATGTACGTTACATTTACGTAGTTGTCTAAATCGGCATGGATACATATTAAAAAAGACAGTAACTACAAAATAGAATTTTACTATATGTACATGTTAAGTTCCACTATCTATAGAAAATGACAAGATTTCAAACTGATCGCTCTAAACAAAACAGAGAGAAGAATTTAAAACATATATTTAAAAAAATGTGTTTATACATCTGGATCAAAAAGTAACCTATGTTTTTAGAAAAGAAAAATCAAACGCACGTTCGTATGCCGAGAAAATATGTTGCTGACAGAGTTGGTAGGATGTGCTGGTGTTAAGATGAGATATTCCAATTGTGATTTTAATGACTACATTTTTTTTACATATCTTTTTGGACATTGAAGAAAGAGTAACGTACATTTCAAGCTAGATTTCTGAATAAAATCACCCTCTACTTTATCGTCTTGTCATTATTCCATGTATTAAAATTTGATGAAAAAAAACCTGGAAACAAAATCTTCAGATACTTTCTTTTAAAGGTAATTGATAGAAAAATTGTTATCTTGAACTTCATTATTTAAAAAATTAGAGAGGCATTTGTGCCCTTATATTGAGAATGGGTGAGGAATATCTAGGGAAAAATTTTAAAATCTTCTTTTCAAGTACTTTAAAGCCATGCTTAGTAATATTTATAGGGAATCATCCCCAGGTAGTGTAGATTGAAGTTTGTTCTAATCATGACCCCCGGGGGGTAAAAATTCAAGCCACCCCCCTCCCCTTGGTAAACTTTCAGTTCTGATCTGATGTGTGCCTTTTCTAGCCAATTGCTCAGGTGAGCGATGTGGCCCCTTGGCCTCTTGTTTTTTTTTTTCAATATTTTTCTTAGATAAAATTAACGTTTATGAAGACCCCCTGGAAAGGCCCAACATTTAATTTATTTTAGAATTTATTAATCCACACACTAGATATTTGCATTTAAAAATCTGAAGCGGGTCCAAAATGACGGTTGTCATCTTAAATTCTGCCATTTAGCAAGAGCAATCAAATCTGTTCACATTGGTAATGAAGCAAGAAAAACGATGCTTAGAAGCAAAGAATTACGAACAATAGTATTGTTCTCCTGCCTACCTCTAAGTCAATTCTCAAAAGTTAACATATGCAAATGATTTTCAAAAATTTTATAGATTTTTATATGAATTTTCATAAAACGTTACTTATTTGGGATACCAAAGAGAGATAACTCTATAATTTCGGAAAAACGTTTTCACTATAGAAATCAATGGAAAACGGAAACTAATTTTTAAACATCATTCCCCCCGTGAAACAAAAATTCCTTTTTACAGGTAATATGGACTGTCATTTTACAATTTTATGCAAAAGCTTTTTGTGTTTCACGGGGGGGGGGGGGGGGGATATGTTGATAGACAGAAAACGAAAGAAACCCTGATTTTTCACCAATTCTAAAGCTATTTACAACTAAATAATTGTATTTTACTAATTTACACATGTTCTATTTATTTTCGTAAAACATAAGAAATTTAAATGAAATACATTTTATCATATTTATGACTATTTCAAAATATGGTGATTCTTCATAGTTCGATTTCAGTAGAAAATAGCGTCTCCCCCCGTTTTCACGAGCTGGAGTTAATGAGAATTTACTACCACTATCTAGAGCTGGAATTAAAATGATTAATCAACTACCATTGAACTGTTCTTTGTATTAAACAAAGATTTAATGGGGAAATTGCCATTAATATTGAATTTAATGGGTGCAATATGTAGGCGGAAATCAAGAGTTAGAGTTTGTAGTTCTTTGGACAGATTTTAGTAATCAGCATTTGATACAAATTACGAGACACATGTTTGACTCTATGAAACATTTTAAACTCAGGGATATTTGGAAGGTGCAAGAGGAGAGAGGATCACAATCGAGAACTGGAACCAGAAATTCACCAAGGCAGGCATTTCAACAGGCAGAAAGAGAGAGATAGAGAGATCAGACACTATTAAATCATCAACAGACCTACAAAAAGAATTACAGACAATGGTAAAGACAATGGAAAGATTAGAACAGAAAAATGACAGTTACTCTAAAAGTTTTAACAATGCAACAAAAAGAGTTTATGAATTAGAAAGCAATACACAGAGACGTTCATTTACAAGGGGTAGGTTCAACAATTCATTAGACATTAGTGTCATATTTGTAAATGGTATAGAAACAAAGCATTGATTGATACTGGATCAATGGTAAATTGCATGTCTGCAAATCTTTACGTATCTTCACAAAACAAACCAGATCTATATAATAAATTAGACTTTGAACTCATGGTTTATAGTGCAGAAGGCATTTCTTTACCATTTTCAGGATATATTGAAGTTGAATAACAAATTTCATTTTTGTCCTTGAATTCTTTTTTTATTTATCAGTTCCAGGCACAAAAGAAACTGAATACAACAGCAAAATTCCTATTATTGTAAGTATACAAACTCAGAACATACAGATGTTTCAGAGGAATGGAAGTTAGCATTTGCGAATCTCAGTATTATGATTCTGAATGACGTTCCTGAAAAGACCACTAACAAGTATTCAATTATAGTAGGTCATTATGAGGTAGAAGCTTGTTCAAGAATAGACAAGTCTTGCAACAACATGCAGGTAAGTGCTACTGTTAAAAAAACATATTGAAAAGCAATCAAATAACAACAGTCTTTTACATGTAGTATGTCCAAGAGTAGTATCAGTCAAATATAGTAAGAACTAGATGCGATCTCGTTGCAAGCAACGAGTAGGTCTTCCGTCCGATATCTGATGTAATAAGACATGTGTTGGGATAATTTCACAGATAGGATAAAAAAAATGTCAAAAAGGCACAAGAATTCTTCAAAATATGTTTAGAAACACAAAAAAAATGTAGGATCTATCAATTCCAATCAACTTCCGGTTCTATTTATTCACTCTCGGTGCGACAATATGCGCTCATATCTACTTTCAACTCTAAATGCAGTAATCACCCATGAAAATTTCGATGGAAAATACTCATTTTTATACAACTTCTGGTTTAATAGAACCGTACTTCCGAAGAAAATATTAAGATACTACGCATTCTTTAAATCTCTATAATAAACATTACATTCATTAGAAAATGAAAAAAAAATCGCTATACATGTATTTAAACTACATGTACTTCCGGTTTACAACGGAACTGTCGATGGAAAAAAATATAAAAATTAAAAAATTAAAAGTATGTATATTGTTGGGAACATCATTTTGACCATCTTTTGTTCAATATTGCTAATCAAAATATTCACGCTTTTCAAGATATAAAGCGTCAAAGTTTTAACATTCTAGCCCCCTGTGACCCTTTATTACATAACATATGATCATATTTTCAGTATATATTGTTGCAACTCGTTAAGTTGAACATCTTTGCTTCAATAATGTTTCACAAAATATTGATCATTAAAGAGTTAAAGACGAGAGAATTTTAGCCCCTCTATGACCTTAATTTGAAAGGGTAGCCCCATTTTCCTGATATCAAATGAAAGGTCTTACTATGTTGCACACCTTTTGTTATATATATCTTAACAAAATATTAACAAGTAAAAAGATATAAAAGAAAACGTATCAATTTTTGCGAGATACATGTACGTATGAGCCTATTTTTTGAGCTCAGGCGAGCTTCAACGCCTTTTGCGATAGAAAGATATAGAGTCGAAAAAGAAATTCAGCAATCCTTCCTCTACCTTCACTGAAAATCTCAAATCAATATCTTCATTCGTTTTTAGTTATTGCCAGGACAAGCTGACCCTCTAAAAATAAGTAAACCGTCCATATCTCAAGACCGGAAGAGACGACGTACAAGTAAAAAAAATTCCAATAAGGTTCAGACCAATATCTTTCAGATCTAAAAGTTTCGTGAAAACCGACCCAGTCGTTTCCGAGAACTCGCGTGCACAAAATCGGTAAGAAAAAAAATAATAATAATAGGGAAAAAAAACGAACGAAAACAATAACGTCTTCCGTTGGAAACGGAAGACCTTAATTAACGAGTTCATGTACGGGTATGTATCATGCCAGTACAACCAATCAAAGTGTCACCTTATTTGTAAATTAAGTTCTGTAAAAGTGGTAGAAGCCTGGGAACCTTCAACATCAAATAATTATAGAATTACATCAGAATTAGCCCTATTAAAGTTAGGGGGTGAAAATTAATGAAAACAAATTATCCCCAGATGAGTTTGAAAGTTGTCACCAATTTTTGAACAAATGAAAACACATTTTTCTACTTCCTTAAAAGATATAGGTAGAAAAGACATAATGGAGCATGCAATTATCATGTCAGATAATATTCTATTTAAGGAACCATACAGACGAATATCTCCAGGAATTTACGAAGAGGTAAGGAAACACCTTAAAGAAATGTTCGGGGCAAATGCCATAAGAGGGTCAAAAATCCATATTCTTCAAATGTTGTACTTGCTAGAAAGTCAGATGTTTCTTTAAGATTTTGCATTGATTTAAGAAAGTTAAATGATAAATCCATCAAGGAGGCTATAAATCTCCCAAGAGTTGAGGAAACCATAGATAATCGTTTTGGTAGTAAGTATTTTACAAAGTTTGATCTAAGATCATTATACTGGCAGGTTGAAATCAATGAAGAAGATAAACACATAACAACATTTCCATTGGGTCCCCTTGCATTTTATGAGTGTAACTGCTTAACTGTTGGTTTAACAAATGGTCCCGCAACTTTTCAGTGGTTAATGGAAAATTGTATGAGGGAAATAAATTTAAAACAGTATTAATATTTTTAGATGACATCCTTGTTTTTTTTCTTCTACATCCGAAGAGCACTTAGAAAGATAAGAAGGTGTGTTTAAAAGACTTGAAAAACACAATTTAAAGTTGAAAACTTCAAAATGTGATTGTTTTATGACTGAAGTGAAGTATGTAGGGCATGTTGTGTCAGAGAAGGGAATACAAACAGATCCCGACAAAATTTCAGCATTAAAATCAGTTCCTAAAGATAAAAAAATTCTACGTTCTTTTCTAGATTTTACAGGACTACTACCGGAGAATTGTCAAAGATAGTGCCAGATTAATTAGACCTCTCAATGACCTATTAGGTGGACATCTGACTAATAAGAGGCTCAAGACATGTAAAAAAATAAGCCTCCCTCCACCCTAAGACAGTCAGGAGGAAGGAAGAGTATACATGTACATCCTTGCCCATATAGTCTTTCATTTAAGCTGGCATGAACTCTTAAAAAGACAACATTTTTCATCTTTGTACGACTTACTTCACACCTTTGTCCGCCATATTTCTTCGATTCCTCCATATTTTTTTTTAACATTTTTGGTCCCCGTACATGTACCTGCTATATAAAGTCCGGTACTTTTGTTTCATTTAAGTGATTTTCTAGTCTGGCTGTCGACATGTACACATCTCGGATAGCATATTTTTTTTAAATCAACAAACTTACCAAATACATGTCTTAAAAGAAAAGAAAAACTAGAAATATACTGAGATGTGAAATATTTTTTACTACATTTTCTGCAATATAAAAAAAACGCAACTACGGAATACATAAAAAAAAAAAATAAAAGTATGCACACCTGCAGGTCTAGAAAACGCATCGAATGCAGCGACAAAACATTTACCCAAATACTGCTTTATCGTTACAGGGATGTGCACATGTCAAAAGAAATATCCTACTGTAATTTTATTGAAATATGCATCTCAGAAGTCATAGAATCCATTTCTAACTCAACAGTAAAAATGTCACTTCATAGCACTTGGACACAGGTGGTCCATAACCATGTCCTTCAGCTTGTTGGTTCGGGAAAATTTTGAAGACTCTAAGCTCACTTGTATTTTGGTTGATTGACAATTTAAAAAATGCATTTTTTTTTATCAAAAACAAATATTTGTCCTGTCTGTAAATGTTGAAAAGAAAATTTATTAACATGGCTAAACAACATCAAATTTATTATATAACTTGCATCATTACGACTTTTTCAACTTTTTAAGAGATTTTTCTGTGAATGGGGGGGGGGGAGGTAATAAAATACTCTCCTATAAATAGTTTAAACAAACATTTGAAAATTATTAAGATTGGATTTCTTTGCAATCAATTATTTTCAAGGAAGTACTGTGTATTGGATTAATTTTTAATCGACCTAATAGAGCTTGATTTATAGTTATTTATAATTTTAGTTTATTCCGTGGTAATCAATGATGACCTTTCTACGCTATGTGCACATAAGAATTGTATTCTGGTTAAATGCTTTTCAGTCTTGAACTAAATAATTACCTTGTATCAAATGACTTGGATTAGATGTGAGATAAGTACTAAAACACAAATGATTTTTTCGATGCAAAACACCGCAAGCTATATATAGAATGAATTTCAGAACTAAATACACTAATACACTAATACACATTGTTTTAGTTAAACTGTTTAAAAAGTACACCCCCACTTTCAGCCGCAAAGACGCTGATTGATTGTTTTGTTCCCTATTCAAATGATATAATTTCAAACTGTGTTTACTGGTTTGACTGCTTTTATTTCAAGCGTATTCTGCATAAATCGGCACACAGCAAAATACGTTCTCCTGCAGCTAAATTTTTCTTCCAAACTTGCAATTTCTCTTTTTTTTTGTATTTCTTTCAAATCAATAATTACTCAAAAATATGATTATGAACATGTTATGCTGGGGTTTTCAAATGCCTTGATAAAGACATGTGTTCTCAAATGCTTTACCAATGGAGATGTGCACAAGTCGATAGCCAAGCCAAAAAATCATTCAAGTGGAATGAGCGCATTTGGGTATATATCGTTACAATAAGACGAGGACAATCGCAACTTCTCGGGCCTTTCCGAACAGCGGAAAAACGACCTCGAATGTATATACATTGTATGGTAGACGCCATGACACCCCCCCCCCCC
>PRKT01000325.1:242450-255097 GCA_003671525.1 Saccostrea glomerata
ATAAGTACGGAAAACTCCAAGGTCAAGGTCAAAAGGTCAAGGTTTTTAGTATCCAATTAAAGGTAATGCCAAAAAACTACATCTTTGAAGTATGAGAGTACTAGTATCTACCGTTTAAAAGTTATTGCCAAAGTAAAAATTTGGCATTTTTGTGTAAAATGGGACAAACTCCAAGGTAAAGGTCAAAAGGTCAAATTTGGTGGTACCCAAAGTAAGGACTTGTCACAAGGAATATACATATTAAATATGAAAGTCATAGCTCCAATAAATGAAAAGTTATGGTAAAGGTTAAGGTTTTTGCGGACAAACAAACTGCCAGATAGACAGACGGACATACAGACGAACACGATAAAACTATATACCCCCGAATCTTCGATTACGGGGACATAAAAAGAAATGGTCTTCAATTAACTTTTCATATTAATATACATTATAAAGAAGACGTTACAACAATGAAAATGTTTGTTCTGATTTTCATATTAAATTCTCTGAAAAATATACTCAGAACTGAGTAAAAGGATGGAGTAAACCAAGAATTAAGGACAGATGATACAAACAAACTTTTGTCAAAGAATTTGAAAATAACAACTTGGGTCATGTTTAAACGAATAAAATGAATAACTTTCATCACGTAGTTTTTAATTTTTTATTCAAATTTGCACAAAAATGGAACTTAAAGTGAAAAATATTTGTATAGATTAATAAGGATGGTTTCAGAAGGGCAGACTTTTGAACATCACAGAAGGTTTACAATTTCTTTATATTCTAGAAATTTATTATTTGTATCATTTGCAATGAAATTAGGTCAAAAAATATATACCAATCCAGGTATCCATTTTTTGTTTGTATCATTTGTCCTTAAGGTAGAACCTATGTCGGAAAAGTCTTTGTCACAAGAATTTCAAACTTTTCAAAATGATAAATTAGTACTTGCTTATCAATCAGTTAAGATATCATGATATGTTTCCTTGTTTTTTAGTCTAGAACAGGCTGTGAAACTTGGTATGGTATTTACATACTGCGACTTCACATTTTCAAATTTTTTTAGGGGTACTTGTCATAAAGGGAATATGAAAAATCATAAAAATAGTTCTTCAAACATCGTCGTTTATAAACTTTTTAAACTGAATAGTATTAAATATTTTATCAAGAATAATTTCTTTTTTTTCAATTAACATAAAAGATAAGTCCACCATTAAAAAAAATAGTCAAATGAACTCTATTATTTTTAGTCAATTATTCACCTTATATTTGTAAATATGTTTTAGACGTCTTTGTCACAATGTTTTCAATCTTCAATATGATGAAGAACATAGCCAAATGATTACAAAAAATGATAAAAATATATACCTTTCCCCTCTAACTAATGAAAGATAGGCTATTTACCGATACTCATATTCTTGACCTTTTTGCACTTACACGGGATTTAATAATTAAATGACTGTTTGGGGTTACTTTCAGATTAAATATTTATCAGAAATTGTACTTTTTCTTTAAAAAGATCATATTTAATAGAAAAATTGTAATCAAACTCCAAGAATATGAATAGGTACAGTCCCTGAAACGTTCTACTTTCCCATTTTTCCGTTCGCTCACCGTTCGTTCACCGTTCGTTCAGCGTTCGTTCACCGTTCGTTCAGCGTGCGTTCACCGTTCGCTCTCCGTTCACAGTTTTGCGTTCACCGTTTACCGTGCGCTCGCGTTCACCGTTCACAAAACGTTCACCGTTCGCTCTTCCTTCCGTTTAGTTTGCGTTCACCGTTCACTTATCGTTCAGTCTTCATTGTCATTCGGAACTCCGAAGTGAAAGGACTTATCTTTTTGATGGTAAGGATTTACACGTTTTTTAATTAAATAACTAAGATATCGTGTTTAAAGAATAATTATTTCAATGCAAAAAGCATCTACGATATATATATTTCTATTATTATAACTTAGCTGTTACTTTATCCATAAAATTTCCCTGGAAAAAATACATTAAGAACATACATGTAAGTAGAACAATGCTAAAATATTAAATTTAAATAAGGGCAATGTACCTGTACAAATACTTAAAGCGCGGCATTTTGTTGTAATGTAAAAGAAGACAAATCGTTAATAGATGGATAATAATCTTTTACAAGACAAGAATACACAAAAAAATATTTCTAACAAGTTTTTAAAGGAAAAATGCACGAAAAGATGTTAGAACTACATATATGTCTGAGAATTATCAATAGTACTACAGATATTCAGTTAATTAAATATTTCTAGATCGAATTAAATTGATACTGTGATTATATCTAAGAGAAGACCAACTGTTTAAAATGTAATACAATAGAATTTTTGTTCTACATCACGTATATAAAGTGTATTATTAGAAAGGAAAAAAAACCTTCCTTCACCGTAACTAAATATACGTTTGCCATTCAGTATGATTAACAGCCCCCCCCCCCCCCCCCCCCCCCCCCCCGGCACCTTTTCTCCCGGAATCAAATTCTTAGTTAGTATTTTCAGTATATATTAATTAATATTCAATGTGTATTGTACATGTAACACAGAAAAAAATTATTCTTTAAACAAACATCAGAACAGTCATTATATACATACATGTGCCGACAGTGGTATTTTGATTTGGCAGGGATTATGTTTTAAATTCAATTTCAAACTTAATCCTTCCAGGTATATACATGTATTGCCATTATTTATTCATTTTTTTCCGTAGAAAAGCGAAAATCAATTTTAAAAATGATGTAAACAAAATGTTAAAACTTCTCGGAAATACGAAGTGACTCTTTGACTTCGGCATGTTCGGTGAAGCGAGATTTAAACACCTCCATTGTGTCGAATTATTTTGATTGACAGGACAAGCACGTGCACTTGGAGTGAATCGTTTGAACTTGATGAAGGAGAATAAAAGTCGATGCTTACTGTCAAATGGATTTGTTAATAAAAAAAATTGATTACTTTGACTGCCTGGAATATTAGAAAAAAATAATATGAATTTTTATTCAACAAATAACTGAGAATCGAGAGGGCTTACACCTCTCTCTCTCTCTCTTTCTCTCTCTTTCTCTCTCTCTCTCTCTCTCTCTCTCTCTCTCTCTCTCTCTCTCTCTCTCTCTCTCTCTCTCAAGTTTCTATTGCTTTTACATTTGTCCTGTTAAATAAAAACTATGACACCATATTTATTATTTATTTAGTTCTGAAATTCTAATCAATTACAAATAATTTGAATGCCTCTTTCAATTATCTTGTCCGAGTATAATCATGGTCGGGAAATGTCTTCAGATATACATTTACATGTAAAACTTAGCTTAAAAAATAATCAGACAAAATAAAAATAACTAATAAATATATAATATTATTGCATAAAAATTTTAAATACGAGTGAATGGTGCAATATGTCAACAGACCTTTGTAAATTAATAAAAAAATCGTTATTTTACACGGAATCGCCGTGCCATCGAAATATATATTATTTAGTTTTAATGTAATAAATTCATTTTGTAAGTATAGTAGTTTTCTCTTCTGAAGTCCACATTATTTTAATAGTTAAAAGAATAAGCAGATTAATTTTATTAGTAAATTAATTTTATCTTTTATACTACACGTGTTCGGTAACAAACACACATGTTTTACGGCAATAAAAATCGTGTTATTAAAATATTGATTTAAAACATCATACGTATGTGCAGAAAAAAATGTTTTAATTATTTATTCACTTATTTATTTATTGTTTATTTATATTTTCGCATCTAACATTAGAATATAACAGAATAATTTAAATGCAAGGAAAAAATCTGAGGCATTCCGAATAAATCGTTCATCTTGCGTTCACCGTTCGTTCACCGTTCACCGTTTGCGCTCCGTTCGCGTTCTGCGTTCACTCACCGTTCTCCGTTCACACATCGTTCACCAAGTTGCGTTCAGCGTTCACACATCGTTCACTCACCGTTCGCTCTGCGTTCGTTCACCGTTCGTTCACCGTTCGTTCAGCGTTCGCTCACCGTTCAGGTGGGAAAGTAGAACGTTTCAGGGACTGTAACAAATAATTGTTGAAAGGAATGCACATCAATTTATATAGATATCACAAAAATGTACACACGATCAAACGATCTACAACACGTACATCTTTGACTTAGACACATTTCATCAAGATATTACACTATATAGCTGGCAACTAAAGATTTCTTACGATTTATGCATTCCTTCAAAATGGTTACATACCATTCAAATTATTACGAAAGTTGTATGTACATTGTAATTTCATTACACTAGATAGTCTTGGGTTTGTCAACTTCAGGTCTAGATCTAGTAAATAAAAGGTGCCTACATATTTTCTCTTATTCATGAAATATATTGCCATTAAGCATTATAAACCAAAAATATATGAATTGAATCAAGATTATGTTGGCGTGATTGAATTTTGTGAATTTCAAAATGCAGAATTTTCTACCATTTTTATTGAAGCTGTCAAGTACGGGAAAAAGTGGCATTGAATTAATTATGACGTCTTAATGGGTTAGCACAGGTTTAACACATTTACAAGTTATGATGTCATACGAAGTAGGTTCTACGTTAAAAGAAATGTAATGAATACTGTGTGCTAAATCAAAAGTTTATGTCTACATGTATAGTTTTTGCATTAGAATGACTGTGTATTTTACACTAGCCCATAGCTTTACAGAGCATATTTTTAGGTCTTATACTTAACCAAACCCCTTTCTTATTTAGGAGGAAGTCGATATTGAACAAAAGCAAAAAAATAAAACCACCCTACCTTTATTTTTCTATAAGAAGGAATTAAAAATAAGCTAAAAATAATCTACTATTCTACTAATTTTTAATTGGTATTTTGCCACAATACTATCAAGTATACCTCCACCAACATTTAAAGTATGCTTTAATCATGGCGAAGTAAATTATGATATGATAGTACTTGTGTGAAGGCTTAACTTCATTTCAATATTTTATCTAGAGCCTCTTTCAGAATTATTGAAAGGTATAGAGTTTTATTTATATTTTTGCTTTTCATTTATTATTATTTTTTTTTTTTTGATTTAACGTAATGTTCTTTTTTTTGGGGGGGGGATAAAAATTTCTTCCTCTTTCATTGTCAAATAGGATTTGCCAAACTTAAACAAACTAAAAGTTGAAATGACGGAAAATTTAATTTTTCCTATTAAAGAGTATTTAAACCTGATTTTTGCATGGTTTGATTTCTAAAAACAAGTGGAATATCATTCTTTAAGCAAACATTATAAGGAGGAATATTAAAAAGAAATTTTATTTACTTGACAATTAAAGAATCTCTTTTCAAACACAATTTTAGTATTGAAAGACTACGTGAATCTCTTAATTATTTCATACGACTTTTTGTATTTTTCTGGTTACAGAAAATGTAAAAATTAGTTTCGCTGTAAAAAAGATATCAAAGAGTGTATATTTTGTATCACTTTAAAGGGGGTCATTTTTCAATGGGGGTCATTATTTTATAGGACTAACATATAAAATAATGACCCCCTAGGACCCTTTTTCTACAAAAAATGATTTTTTTCTACGGGTGGGGGTCATTTTTTGTCGTTGAAAAATGACCCCCCGGTCATTATTCGATGGGGGTCATTATTCGTCTTTACACCTGCTGTCAAATTCTCTTATGTATATACACAATAAATTAAATAATCATATCGTGTGTATCCTATCGTTGCTTTTTTAATAAAAATGGAACTCGTTAAATTTACATAATGGTAATTGGTCATTTTCAAAATGTTTTTGTTAAAACACATTCTGATTGCACCCGTAAGTACTTTGAAGTTGACATCAATGAGATAATTGAGTTTCTGATTGACAATATGTATGTGGTTTTTTGATACCAGGTATTTCAACAATTTATTGGAATTCTCATGAGTTCCGCTCCGATATTAGCAGACCGATTTTTATACTCCCTTGAAGAATTTGTGCAAAATCTTATGCCTGAAAAGAAGAAAAAACACTCTATGTGGCCTACAACTCGAATATAGTTATATCTACGACGTTTTGTCTATTAGTAATGGTAATTTCCATTCCTACGTCGATACGATATATCCTGGTGAGCTTGAGATAAAAGATTCAGAGTCTGACACATCTGTTTCATACTGGTAATCTGACAAACAAGCTATATGAAAAACGTGATGACTTTAATTTCTTATCGTCAACTTCCTTTACTTATGCAGCAATATACATTCATCACCTGCATACAAAGAGTATTCATTTCAGTTGATTTGATATGTAAGAGCATGCTTTACGTATGAACAATTTTTAAAACTAGGCAAATTATTGACAAGCAACTTGATAAAACAAAGATATCAGCAGTTTCGGATTCATTGTGAAAGTTCTATGGTCGATACGAAGACCTTGTCAGCAAATACATTAACAACGCGTCAAATGCTAACTGACGTTTTCCAAACTAATTGTCAGTCAATTATTTATACACTGACTTAACGATGGATTTTTCTGTTACTTCCTAATCATGAAAAGAGCACTCGGCGAGTGTGACCGTTTGGCAGGATTTTTTTTACTCCTCTATGGCACCTGATCCAACCTCTGTTGTTTTGTAGGACCTTGTTTGTTCTGCTCCTGTATGTATTGATTTATGGATTTTTATATTAAATACCATTCATTATCTCCATGTTCTTCATTTAAAGAATATTTATCTTTGACACGAGATATGTACAGTAGAACTCGTTTAGTACGAACACTGATATTACGAATTCACGGATATAGCGAAGTGATCTTGGATCCCCAGCTATATAAATATAACGAATTTCTTAAACGGATATCACGAATTACGTATATAGGGAAGTAATTTTAGAGGTCCCAGCGACTTCGTTATAACCGAGTTTTACTTTAGTACTTATTAGTGAAGTTTGATGTTTATTTTATTGCAAGAAGAATCTTACTTTAATTTTTGCCAAAACCCTGTTAAATTACAAAGTGCATGGATATTAATCTAAATCAATACTTTTGGGTATATTGCTCGCAAGATAAACCTTAACTTTATCAACACTTAGCAACAGCATTTCCAGTTTCGATACAGTAAATTTATTGAAACTTCTATTTTTAAAGCTCTTGCCTCATTGAATAAATGCTTATGTATAACAGATGTTCGTTACAAACAAAGAAAAGGTCCTTTTTACCTTCACGACATATCTATTTTAATTGGTTATTGGGTCTAGTCTCTTTAAACAATGCTTTTTCATCATATTATATAACTTACCATGGATACGTAGCGGTGTTGTCGTACACAGAAATTTTCCTAAGTCCTGAAAACACTGCAAAAATTTCAGTCAACAGATCGTCACATATGCTGCTATTTTTAAGTACACAGTAGATATTATATCACGATTACATATTCTTTATCTACAGATATCTTTCCTTCGACATGCCAACGTATTATTGATTTACCTAGCAATTTATGAGCCTAGATTCACAGGGATTATCTTAAAGTTTTGTTTAAATAGAAATAGTACGAGATAAATAAACCATCTATCATTGTGTGATTTGATATTTGTTTTATTCAACTCGTTCAAATGGTGTATCTTCGCTCGGCAAGCCTCACAAATATACATTATTTTAAAGAGTTAAATGAAGCAAATATCAAAATCATATGGATGTTCTCTAATAAAAAGATCACTCTGTGTGTTACTTTCTTTAAACATGATCGAATGGACGTTAGATAATATGCATGTACAATCAATCTATTCGTCTTTATTATGAAAAAAGAACACGCTGTACAAACTGTACCTTGAACTCAATTATTTACTCAGACAATATTAATACAACAGCTGACGAATTAGCTCTAATATTTACATTTCAAATAAATTTCCCCTATGATTCTTTACAAAATTAATCATCTTCATGACATTGAAAAATCTGACAGTTATTCCTCATATTTACATGCTTTGATTCCGCCAATCCACGTGCTCCAAGCCCTGCTTCTGTCTAGCTGTTTGATCCGCCCTGCACGTGTTTTTTTTTAACCGTGCTAATACATTGATGAAGAAATAAAGTACATTTACAATTATTATTTTTTTCTCGGATAGAGACATTGGAAATGTAAATATTTAAACAATAAAATGCTTTCTTTATTTGTTATTACTGGAATTAACGGAAGCAGCTGTTGCAGGAAAAATACATAACCCGCGTAAGCGGGAAATAACTGTGGTGGGAACAGACCTCTTGGAACCCGAAGAGTGACCGCCATATACGAATAGGGATTTCAAGTTCTGACCCAGGTCCTCACTCTATATCGTCTCCCCTGGTACAAAACAACCAGACCCCCCAAAGCCTGCACCTGTTCTCAAAAGGGTCAAGCCGGTCCCTCAGGTGCCGCTGAGGTAACCCCCAAATCTTCCATAGTACTGAGGAAAGATAACCCAGAGTTTTGAACCAGACATGGTAGAAATCCTCATTCGTGGTAATCCCCGAACTCCGCCAAATAAACTTGTCTATACAAGTTTATCCGCCATGAACGCATTGTGTACCCTATACGCCTACGCCTATGATGCTTTCACCCACCGATCCTTCCATTTAACATATCAAGATCATTTGCAAATATTAATATACACATAAAGTTTAATTGTTTGAAATTCATGTTACCAACCTGTGTCATCCGGTAATACTTTAATATCCATCTGATTACAAAGAAGGCATCAACACCACCCTGCAAACTATTCAGAAACACAGAATTTCCTAAATAATTTAAATATGTACCATCATATCTAAACAGCTCTTTTTAGACAAAAGTAATTGTTTGATGTCTGATGACCCGACCCCCTTCTGATTTAAGCAATTGCTTAACTCTGCAGTTTACATCTTTTTGCATAGCATCAACTTTGGATGCAGATTTGGCATTGTGCCAGTATAAACGTGGTATAATATCAAACCAAATAGCCGACATGTTTGGAGCCAGTAACTTACAACGAAGGAAGGAGCATTTGATGTTTTGAAACAGTAGTCCTCCAGCAAAATGCCTAGGTCATTAGAACCCAAGTGAACCACCAAATAATTTGGTGGAGGATTAGATTTCAGTTTATTCTTAAAAAAAGGAGTCAAATTCTTCCCATCTCATTCCCCTGACACCAAACCACATTATGGAGATGTTCTTATCTTGAAGAGTGAGGTTTCTTTCCCCAGATCTATTGTCGGTACTTCTGACTGCCCAGTATGCTATGGAGGATCCCACTACCCATACTACTCTCCTACAAAACTTGAAATTTGTTAGAATAAAAAATATAAAAAATTAGGTGAATTTTATGTATGAAGGACATGCCGCCGTCTTCTATCTGCCCCATTCTTTGATTATTTGATCAGCTATGCCCCTCATTGCTGCCTCAGTTGCCGCCCCAATGCGAGTGTGACCTAAAATGCCTATTCTTAATGTTGCAGAATTTTAAAGTTTTGGCTAACAGGGCAGAAAACTGGTAACGTGTAAAGGGTTACCATCAAAATGTACCAGGAATTGAATAGCACTTGGTGTGCCTCGAGTTCAAAGCCCTTAAATTTACTTATGATATAAACAGGACAAGCTGGCCCTTCTGTACTAGACAAAAACAAGGTAGTCATTTTACCTAATTGGTCTGTTTTTGATTGTCTTATAGTCAGCTTAACCTGCTTTTGTCCGTTGATTTGAATGATGTCAATGTCGCTTTGTTGCAAAGGTCGTGAGTCCTGCCCTATTAGTGATTTACAGGTCTATTCGCCTACTCTTAAGAAGCCAAAAAATGCCAAGCAAAAAACAGCCTTAAAAAAGTGAACTTCAAAACTAGAGCAACAGACCTACTCTAAAGCCTGTAGAAGTGCTACCAGTATCTCTAAAGTAATAGCGGCTCGTGTATCTTGTTTTGGTGTCAGACTTGCAGCCCCTTCCAACAGCTTTGAAACAATAAAAGATTTTGTGACGTCTGTCAAACCATGAAGTTTGTACATAAATGACACGCCCAAAAGGTATGTCTTAATAGATCCAGGTGATTTCCCTTCTGTTGAAATATAAGCTAAGTAATGAACTACATGATCTACAGGAGCTGGCCAAGTAGTCAGAAAACCAAACAAATACATGTACCTGAAATGATTGAAACTTTGGAAAGCTGCCTTATATGTTTATCATGTATTCTCAGCCATAGAAGCCTTTAACAGTTTATTTGTTTCCAAAGTCAAACACAGTATCAAATTTCACTCCTGAACATGTCAAGCACGTTGTGGCTCTACCATCTTGTCGTTAGCTATTGGGACCCCCAGAACAACACAGACCTCATGAAAGGTATCAAGAGTATGCTTACAAATAGTTTCACCTGCTTTTCCTGCAAATAAAAAATCATCTAGATAATGTATTGTTTTAAGTATTTGATATTTTTTACTAATGAGCCAATGCAAGAATGTACTAAACTGATTTAATAAGTCACAAGAAAGCTTGGAACCAAATGGCAAACATTTGTCATAATAATATTTTTCATTGCATTTGTTGCCTTAAAGATCCCCTGGGTAAATGGACAACAGGCGGAATGCATTCTTAAAGTCAGTTTTGGCCAATAATGTACCCTGTCCCAATTTCTGTATGATCGATACTGCTTTGTCTATATTGCTATTCTGCACATTGCAAATGTCCTCAGTTTTGGCCAATAAGGTACCCTGTCCCAATTCCTGTATCATCAATGCTGCTTTTTCTATATTGTTATACTTCACAGTGCAAATGTCCGAGTCAATAAAATAATTAACTGAATCGGAGTCTGGGTAGGACAAGTGATGAAATAAACGAAAATCCCCATCTTTTTGGATATATTTCTTGAAGCACAGGTTGTCATACAACTATTCGCACATTTAAAAACATATACACCTGATTTTTCATTAATGTAGAACTGCTTAACTAGAAATATCTGTGAAACACTTTCCCCCAGCATTTTCTAATTGCAAGTCCAAGGGGCCTAACTCTGTCAAAAATAACTCAATCAAGCCAAAATAGATTTTTACCTTAATATTCTCATGATAAGTCTAATTTACAAGTTTAATTTCAGTGTGCGCAACCTCTGAAAAAAATGATCGGAATCTGTGAATAATAAGACTTTCTGAGATCAAGGTACAGAACTCTATAGAAGGATATGGAGATAACGAACTGTATGCAATTTCATAGTCCACAAATTAAAACAGTACAAAATAGGAGCTATCCAACACGATCTAGATATTCTTATGAAAAAAAAAATGTATACCAAATGACATTTCAGACATTCAAGCGGGAGGTTATATAGTAATCAGAATGTTCGTCCATCTCTCTGTAGTACGTCTGTCCGTCTGTCCGTCTGTTACGCTTTTGGGTACCCATCTCTTATACATAACTCCTCTTATACCACTAAATGAAGTTTTATGAGGATTTCAGAGAATCTTATTACATAGTATCATTGTGTACCACATAGTTTACTTTTTGACACAAAGTTTAGGATTCCCATAGGAAAACATAGTCGCTCCGAGCTCATTGCTTACAGTATCTAAAGCTTTTTGTGGGGTAATTTTGGGGGTTTTAAAATTATACGTTTAACATGCCGCAAGACACTCACAAAATGGTTGTACATAGAAAATCTAGGTTTGAGCTATTTTCACCAACAAGATCTAGTTTGAAAATTACGGAAATTGGTCAGGTTAGAATCATGGTTATATGTACTAAAATCAGTGTTTAGAGTTACTCAACCGAGAAATGTATGATGTCACGTCGGAAAAGTGCTAAAAAGCCAAAAACCCGTCTAATTTGATTAGGACAAGTTTGTCAAAGATTTTTTGTACCATTCCATGCACTTGATGTATACACATTGATTTTTAGTATTTTTAGACGAAATGTATTTCTTGCAATCTTGTTAGAGTTGATGGAAGTTTCATGGAGTTAGGCTGTTACATTGCCTTAGCAAGAACAAAAACAACAGCGGCTTGATTAGCAGTCGTTAGTAAATATCCCTACAAGACATTTTAACCGTCGTCAGAGAGGGCCTTGAATGGTTTTCAATCATCCGTGACAATAACGTTGAGGCGTAACAAAGTCACGTTAATATCGGGTTATATGTACTGTGAAATCACATAATTATATTTTCGTGGTTAAACGAAAAAATGTTGGTTCGTGGATATTTCGTGACAATAACGCTGAGGTGTGACAGAGTCACGTTAATTTCGGGTAACATGCATTCGTCCTGCCACCAATTTAATCGCTACTTTATTGCCAAAACTGTATAAAAATAGTAGGTTTTTATAATTATTAAATTCACCATAAAACTAAAAGAAACCGATTGCGCGCGCCGTTTGCCTAATTTGTCTGGAGAGGTTACTCCCGACCCACTGTAGCCAAGGTGTATCAAGACTTTCTATCAATCAATCACATTTATCCACTCAACTGTTCTCCATAAATATTTTTCTCATTGAACATAAATTGGGACTTAGTTGAAGATAGATTTCATAATGCCTTTTCAACTAGGGTTAATCTTTTTGAAAAATGTTTAAAAAAAAATATTCCTATTTGTGGGAAAAATACACTGATGAACTTTGTGCAAAAAAGAAACAAGAATATGACAGATGCGCGAAAGAGACATTGAAAATAATGTCAATTTTCATTTTTCACTTTTTTTAGGGGGGTGGAGGGGGGGGGGGGGGGG
>PRKT01000325.1:255102-285711 GCA_003671525.1 Saccostrea glomerata
GGGGGGGGGGGGGGGGGGGGGGGGGGGGGGGAGAGATCAACATATCAGTTTCAATAACTTATCGGATTATGATGAAATATTCTAATGAAATTTGAAAACATTTTTATTACATTAAAAGATGATTTTAAACGTTAGGTTGGAATGAAAGAAAATACATTTGGGAAATTTAATTATTTCACCTCCTAAAGTTAACCTTGCGTTTCTTTTTCCTTTCAGTATATTTCCACAAAATCATTGCCCTCAACAAATAAGGAACCAGAAGCCTCTGACGAGACTGTAGCTCCACTGGTTTTTACTTAACAAAGAAAGTAAGAGGGTAGTTGGCACTTTGACTGGATCTTAAATAAAAAAAAATACAATTATCTTTAGATAATCTTTTAGGGGTGAAAGTTGCAGTTGTGAAAAAAAACTGTTATAGAAGAAAGAATTTGAATGAATTTACCAAAATGTATTCGTTAGTTACGATAACAATGTTGTTACCTTAAACTAAAATCTGATATTCACAATTATGTGTCTAAGTGCAGAAGTAGTATTCTTAGAATCGGATCAATTTATCGAAGAAGTTTTCTTTAGATTTTGAAAGGAATTTTTAAAACTTTTATATCTTGAAAATGTTTTATCGAATCTTATCACTTATCCTGATTATTTAATTTTTTTTATTTAAAAGAATGTCACCTTTTAAAATTGAACGAAGGATAACAATTGCAGCATAAATTTTATGTAATCTGGTTAATCACTTGTAAATGAAAAATTTTTAAATTAACAATAAATCTCATCCATTCAAGGTAAACTACTAACAAAATCCAGAGAATAGTGATTGTTCTAACACTTGAATTTTAAGCAGTGTGCTTTAATTCGTTACGAAGGACATTTATGTCGTAAAGAATTTAAGACCAGTCCTTCCTATTTGATACTTAAGGAAAAGGAGTATATTGGCATTCATTTGTCGTGAGTACTGTTTACCACTGTTTAGCCGCTTACTACATGTATATAGTTATATTAAAACACCGATATTCTCGATTCTCGATTTACTGTAGCCTGTGTGACTGTGTGTCTTTTGTGTATCATACACAGAGTAACGGTTATTGTATACCAGACCATGTCAACTACCAGGAAAGGTTCTGAAAGAAATAAAGCTGGGACTGATAAACTGGAAACAGCTGACCCAACACTGGCTTCGATAAAAAACGATCTGCAAGAAATAAAAAAATGTTTACAAAATACAGTTAAAACGATCTTGAAATCATAGAAATAAATATTGTAAAAGGATTGTTAAACAACCATGAAGAAAAAGCAGAAAAGAGAGAAATCAGGTTAAACGATAAAATTAGCGTACTATCACAGGACGTTAATAAACTTAGAATGGAGAATAAAAATTTGAGAGAAAAAGTGTGTGAGGCAAATAAAAACACAAGAAATCTGGAGAAGGAACTGAATGAAGTGAGAAATTTCATGCAATTTACCACAGTAAAGTCAAATTATAACGAACAGTACAGTCAAGAAAATAACATCAAAATCTATATGAAATTTCAGTAGATTGGTGCCAATAGTTAAGTTTCATTCACCAATATAAGATCAATATCTAATATTTATCATCGATTTTTATGGATGATTCAAATTGAATGATAATTTTTCTCAATATATGCATTTATCATAGGCCCTAATATAGATATCGTTAACTTAAAGTGTGTATTAAATAGTCAGGGAAGTCATTTCATTAACACTACGAAGCATTATGATTGTTTTATTACTTAGAATTGTATAAACTTTGTGAGCAATTAGACACATCTTCCCTCACTGCTACTAGATATACCATTGGAGTTGAGCCAGTTGACCAGACGCCAGTGCCAGACGATATTTTTGCTCACAAGGATGCGTTCGATTGTAAAAGTTCATATTCAGAATGTTTCGGGAACACTGTGTAAAAGTGATCAACGTCTTGATAAATGCAAGGGAACAATTTCTCACCAAAGGGCGCGCTCCGCAATTTTCACTTTCACAAATATAATTTGAATAATCATTTTTTATTATATAGGCAATAAAACCGGGACTCCCTAAATTTTCTCCAGTCTAGTGCCCTACCAACTGAATTATCTGACCACAGTGATAGAATTCGTCTGAATACCACATTCACTGATTCATTATTATTCTTCACCCTACAGACACAAAACCAGACTCTTCCCTCTCAGATATTCTACCTATATTTTCAAAGGATAATATTTGGAAATAATGAACGGTATTAGATATCAAAGTCAATTAAACAATACAAAATGGGAGCAGAGCAAAAAAAAGCTGAAACATCAGAGGTGGGATCGAGTGCCATGGAGAAGTGAACATCCCCTGCTGATAGGTCACCACCGTCGTCTGCCCTTTGTTATGATCGGGAAGTAACGGAAAGAGATCAGTCAGTATTTGACTCAACGATAAATTGTATTTGCTTACAAGGTTACTGATCGACCATAGGACTTACGAAATGACTTTGAACGAGGCTGTTGATATTCTTGTTTCATCAATAATTTACCCCGCTTAGAAATTGTTCATACGTGGAATATGCTTTTGCGTATCGAATGGACAAAAAAATCAACATTTTGGAAATTCTATGGTTGATATTGTTACCTTGGGAAATAAATATTTCATTCATTGTATTATTGACTGGCAGCTTTATACATATTTTTTCGAAATTATTTCCCCCAAGCTGACATGTCTGCAGATCTATCTGCTTTTTTCAGTTATGGCAAAGCGGACTCCGCATGAGTAATCGTTCGACAAGTGATGCTTATTTCATAGTTCAAGATCTGCTTACAATTTCTTCTTCCATTTAAACGTTATGACAAGGTTTAAACTTTTGATGACGGACAGACATACAAACAAATGGAGGACGCAGGTACGATAAGGCTTCCCAGAGAATATTGTAGCGTAGTCTCTGCATGCACTTCTCTAAACTACAAATGTATGACGTCATAAATAAAAAGGACCTCAAGTCACTGCATACTTGAGCTGTAATTATTGGGAGAGTGTCATAAACTTAACACCTTATTTCAATCTGAATATAAAGTTGCATTATGCTAAATTTAAATAAACGTGTTTTTAACATTTTTTCAAAAGTCCGAATAACTTTGCTTTATTACCCTTGTTTAAGAGTCAGCGTGTTCAAACTACGAACGAAAATATACGTTTGACAGTTACCCTCTTTTATACCCGTGGACAGAGGCAGAATCCCTAATATGAGTATAAAAGAGCCTGGTGCAGGTTGTTAATGAGGATTTTTTTAAATATATTTTGTGGAAATATGTAAAAGGAGTTTCCCCTCTAACTGAATCCTGCTTGGGAAAAATGTATGATGGCTTTGTGTCAAAACAGATGACGAAATTCAGCGGAAAATACCATCAGATTTGTCCTTAAGTTGAAATTAGTGTAACTTTTCCTAAGCACATTTCGATTTCACAAAGTTGCAACGAGTTGATTTATGTGAAAAAAGCTAGTAATAATTATGTTAATAACCTGAGCCGAAGCGATTTATGTGAAACATTTAAAAAAAAAGAATGACCGTCACATGATAACAAGGTAATGTGACATCGTAACATCGTTACAGATATGTTTATATATAGCCTAGATTCTCTGTATGAATTCGGCGTACTAGTGAAGTGCATAACATAAAAATAAAACTCAAAAACAACTTTGCAATACAGTGTTACGTTTTAAATACATTTTAAGCTCCGGGAAGCCTTAACAGTACTGCGGAGCAAAGAGAGAGAACAGCGAATGATAACATTCATTACATAGTATGGTGTCCGAAAAGGGCCATTTGCGTTAGAGCAACATCGCGTTCAGATAAACGAGACATCGTGCTAACGCACAGCACGCCGTCGCGCTAACGCAACTTTGCACAAGACGCCGTCGCGCTAACACAAAACACGCCGTCGCTCTAACATAACTTTGCAAAACGCGCCTTCACGCTAAAACAGAACACGCCGTTAAGCTAACACAACTTTGCACAACACGCTGTCGCGCTAATACAAATTTGTACAACGCGCCGTCGTGCTAACACACGACGCTTACGCACAACACTTTGCGTTAGTGCGACGGCGCGTTGTGTGTTTGCATGAAGGTGCGTTGTGCAAAGTTGCGTTAGAGCGACGGCGTGTTGTGTGTTAGCCCGACGGCACGTTTACCTGAACGCGATGTTGCGCTAACGCAAATGGCCCTATCTGGACACCATACAATAGAGAGTGTATTTCTGCTGTTACAGTTAAGTTTAAATATGAATCTCTTGTTTTAAGTAAGTGTGTAAAAGCTAGAACAGACTTTCCACACATGTGGTCACATTCAAGCTGGTAGTCAGGGGAAAGGAATTTTTTAGTGTTAGGCCGAAAAATATACCTGATCGACGCGAATGTCTGCAACGCGACATGTCACTGTCACATTAACTTTTTAAAGGTACTTGGACAGCGATTTCAAGTTAATATTTCTGTTTAATATCACAAATTATATATTTTAATAGCATTTCACACAAAAATTAATTTAAAATCTTATTTCATTTAAAAGTTATTAATATTATTTTTTGCCTGGTTTGATTGACACACCCTTGCACTTTCACAAATTTTAACTTTATTCTTAATCCTTAGGAAAAGTAGCATGGGGCTTGTATATTTTTTTTTTATTAAATGTTAACCAAATTCATGTACTGTTTGATCATTTTATGGCCTCCTTATTGTAGTAAATTGCTTTTTACGTCGTTTTAGTTCAACTAAAGTTTAAATTTCTAAGTCTGTCGTCGGTAATGTTCAGGTCAGTTCAACTCGCAGTTGTACGTGGACTCGTATTTAATTGTCCATGCACGTGTTCGAAACTTTACTAGTATTACTTAGAGTAACAGTTTATAGAAAAAAGGAAATATTTCGGAGATAAAAACGACACACTATGATGTTTTTTCTTTCAAATTTCTTTTTCTTTCAAATTTCTTTTCATTATAAATTTTGACTTGAATAATCCAATTTTTAAAAAATAAATGAACTTAAAACTAAGAAAGGAAAATGCAAACTAAGAAAGTGAAAACAGTTTTTCTGTTGTATAACCTTTGCAAAGTGAATTCTCAAAAGAAAAAAAGAATTTGTAGTCTCTTTCGAATATGTCCTGGCACCCCTTCAAATTATCAAATTGCTTGCAACATTTTTTAGATCCACATCTGCCAAAATTATCCACTTTTAAGTATTTACTTACTTCTTGAACCAATATTTCTCTTCTGGAAGGAGTTTGACAGTGGCTTGAAATCCATACCGCGTCTTTAGTTTTCTTGTTGAGTATTCCAGTGTAGTTTTTGATGACGGGTTCATGTATTTTTTGCAGTTTACCGTAGAATGGCAAATAAATATCCGATTCCTCCATATACGACATCGATAAATCAAAATGTTTCATCCATTCTTTGTTTGGCCTCCATGTGTAGTACGGGCTTTCTGCCGAGTTAAACACCCAAATCTGTCCTTTTATTTTCCTGATCACTTTCTTTAGGAAGACGTCTGTGACTGAATACCACGATATCAGCATTAAAAACATTCGTTTCTAAAACACAGCCATGTACGGAACATTGAGTACTATTGTAATACCACAACTGATCTTCAAAGTATTGCTCTGCTTGGAACCAATGTGTGCGATACATCCTTGGAAGTGAGTTATTGAATACTTTATTTGTCATATTTGTATTGTTGAGTGACGAGTCAATCGTATCTAATGTGGAGAAGTAGGTCAGTAAAGGAAATTCCGTAGTTGGAATCAGACTTAGGATTATAACAAAAGATAAAATTGCTATAAAACACAGTGATGTAAAATGCCATTCCTTTCGAACATCTCTGAGTTGGCTGAAATAATTAAAACAAGAGTTTTAATTAAAGCCAAAAAAAGATAAAGGAAAGGCAAAAAAGCAAATAATTTATGATCAAAGAAATATTATCATACCTCATTACAATACAGTAATTATTTTCATTGAATGTCAAAGGCCATAAGTGTAATGTTAAATTACATGTATATGTCGTTTTCTTTCTTGTCTGCATGGTGTATGGCGAACATTAAAACTTACTGTTCTAAATATTGAGTATCTGAAACAACAATCTTAAATATCTATCTAAGCCTCTTATGTCTAATTCGTCTCTTCTTAAATAAACATATTTCTTTGTCTTTTTAAGCTTTGTATTAAATATCTTTTATTTTGTTCGGACAAAAGTATTGCAGCAAAGTTAAGGACTCCTTAATGTATATCTGTCTAGTCAAAGCTTCGGGAAATCATTTATGACGCCACAGTGAAACTGTACAAACGGATAAATAATGATTTCCTTTTACATATGATGTTACATACGATGATTTTTCATAATTATTGCAAATATGAATAATGTGTAACTTATCTTGTCATTATTACACTATTCGAATGTAAAATTTAAGCCAACTTGATCTCGCTGTATTGACATAGATCACACCATAGACTAGTTGACACGCAGTGTCTCTGTACTCGAGACGCAGATAAAGCTATTATTGCAACTTGCACATATGAAAATTAAAAGTAGATAAGCGTGATCTGACTAAAATTGAGTCATATTTTGTAATGTATAACTCAATATTTCGCAGTCTTTTTAAAATGAAAATGACTTAGTCTCTCATTAAGGCGTAATCATGCACTTTTAAACATAAATGTACTTCAATCCAATGTTCAACCTCTCGAAAATCTCAAAGGCTCAACGATATCCACTTAACTATAAATTATATGTACACACATGTAGATATTGTCCCTACTATTTTTAAAAGAAAGTTGGGATCAAGTTGTGCACTGTTTGTTTTTTTTGGTAATTTTACATCATTTCAATGTGTAAAGTTTGAATTTCATGCACGCGTTTATTCGTTTATTAGAATACGGCTAAATTGTATATAATGCCCGGGCAAATTGCTTCCAGCACTTTTGAGGTTAAGTTATATTTCTGAAAAAAAAAATCAATTTCATAGTGGAAAATTATCTGTATATTATTTAACTTTTACGATCTTTGTATCTTTACATCCTTTTTCTAATTTAACCATGTCACGTGACAAACAGTTGATTTTCCTGAGGTTGCGTTGGTCGAACTTGTCTGAGTCCCCATACATACATACGCATAAGTACAATTCCCATAAAATTCAAACTCAAACTTAAAAAAAATGTAATCAACATTATATCGAATTTCTCAGAATATTTCAAGGCATACCTTATGGGTGGTAACCTAGCTGTGATGGGAGATACTTTTAATTAGCAACAACTTGGATCTTAGATCACTCAAAATACACCTGTACTGACTTACAAACAACTTTGATCCAAAATCACTCATCATACACATCTACCGCCTTACTAAAACTTTGATTTGAGATCACTCAACATACACATCATTCTACTGTCTTTCACACAACTTTGATCTTAGGTCACCCATACTACACGTGTATTGTCTCACTAAAACTTTGATCTGAGATCACTCAACCTTAAATCATTATACACGTGTATTGTCTTAGAGACAACTTTGATCTTAAATCAGTCAACCTTAAATAATCATACACGTGTATTGTTTAAGAAACATCTTTGTTCTTAGATCACTCAACCTTTAATCACTAGCAGCAACTTAACCACGACTGCTTCGAATGATTCCTGTACATCCATGTATAAAAGCTGGTTGTGGAAAATATGAAAATGAAAAAAACATCACTATACCACGTAAGTAAAAATCTATTAAATACAATTATTGCCTTACCTTCTCCGACAATATCTGTTTATCCTTTTCTGCTTTGCTTTGAAGCACGATATATAATCATTATACACGGATACATGATCTCATCATCTCAGTCACGTGATGAACTCAGTGATGTATGTTTCAGATTATGAGGAATTTTTATTTTCCTTTTTCTAAAATATATGTTTCCTTATCACCATATAACACGCATTAATGAGTGATACTTTTATACTTTTTTACATTTACTTTTATACATTATCGTTAATAACTCCAATTTGCCCCTTTACAGTACATTAACAGCGCTTATAAAAATCTGATAACAAATTTGTTCAATTACGCTAAGGTAAAATATTGTTTGATTTTTAAATCAGGTGAATGTTTTATTGTATTTTTCTATCAATATGTTTTGTGAAATATCATCGAATTATTATTGCTTTGTATTAAATGTGCTGTCTATTTTTGCCAGAAAATTTATTTGGTTTAAATAAGTCATAATAAACATGTTTTGTCTTTGAGTCTGTCGTGATCTAACGACACCGATCCTTAATAAATATAGAAATTTAAATCATTATCAATGCGATAGTGTCCAGGGGCTCGTATTTCAAAAAGTCGTAGATTTGGGCCTAAGTTAGTCCGACTAAGAAAGTTACACCAAATTTTAGTCGGGCCTAAATCGCGTTTCAGAGAGCACGGTAAGACCTGGTCTAAGACTTAGACCTCTCCTCTAGGTACTAAGCATGCACAGATCGTATTTTATTTGGTCTAGAGACTACAATGACATGTAGCGGATCAAGTCTAGACTATCAAACTTAAACCTACTAAAGCACAGGAAGCACGAGCGCATTTGCATGCTTTATCTTTTCACTGTCTATCAAACAGATATATTATGCGATCCCATCTGCATTTTCAAGGTCAAAGCTATAACATATAGTATTGGATTCAGAAATCTTGAAAAAGCTAGGGGGTGATTGGGGTCCGGTACTAGGCGCCCACAGCCACACTAAACAAAACTGATTGAGTAAATCTTTTATTATAATATGGGAGATAGCCTCCCTCTGAGACTACATCCACAACTGTTATATTAGATATCTACATTAAAACAAAAATGATGTACATACATGATTATACATACATGTACTTGCGAAATTTTGGAATAAAAAGTAATTTTCCCATGAGCAAAAGCCATATATGGCTAGGGGCTGGAACAGACTCGAAGCAAAAGTTTTGAAAGTCGAGAGAAGGGGGGGGGGGGCAAGTATCTGAATGAAATTTTTCTGTATTTAAAATACTTTACGCAGATAGAGAGTGAAGGGACAAAGACCCCGACCAACAGGGCGTAATGTCAAAAATTTATCAGTTATGAAATCATAATTATCATAAAAAGAATTATTAAAACATGGATAAGAGATTTTTTTTTAAAAGATCAGTTGTCTTTAAGACTTATATGTGGATTTCTTTAGGTCCGTTTTTGTTAAAATTTAGACAGTCAATAGACTTAAATAAAATCTATGTGTTGTAAAAGTGAATAAAATTTATATATTTTCTTTTTCTTTTTATTGATATATTGATTTAAGTAATATACAGAGAATTTTATAAAAAGGTTTTAAGTGCCTTAGTTTTAAACAAAACTTTGAAAAATGACAATTTTGACACAGTAAGAGACGATTATATACAGTTGCGATGCCTTGAACAAGAAAGATTGACACATGTGAAACCTTTTCTGAATGAGGGCCTAAAATGACCCATACCATTATATAAATCTTTATAATTTCAATCATTTTATTCAATATGAATTAGACATATATTGGCAATCAAGGTGATACATGGACCTGCATTTATGATACATGTATTACATTTTGGACATACTGTTTTACATTGATACCGTTATGATAATTTACATAGGCCATGTAGAAATACATATGTATATACACCGTTTGCATTAAAACACGCATTTTCAATTTTAATGGAAATGTTTTAGAAAATAAAAATTACCAGATTTATTGCCTATAATATGGTTCACAAGAATTCGATTAAAAACTATCAAGCTTTTGCAAGCCATTAAGAAAAAACGATTAACCCATGGCCATCTACACTTCTCACCTCTCGACAATGAGTGAACAGTTTTATAAACAGAATAATTTAAGTATAATACTTGAACATTTCACAAATTTAAAATTTTATGTTTTATTGATATTATATTTGAATACATGCATTAAAGAAGCATTGACTCGGTTAATCGCACGGCATAGTTGCCGAATATTTCTCGTTATCTAAAATATATTTTTGAAAATGAACTGTTTGGGGATTGTTTGAAACATTATCCATTTCAAAACAAAAAAAAATATCCGGGACCTGGCATCGTAAGTAATTGAGTGACCAAAATATTCAGCCGGGGAGAGAAATGTTGAAAGTGGGCATCAGTTCCTAAATTATACACATTTTTAAAGCCGAAAACGCAATATTGCAATAAGAAAACGGGAGGGTTGCACACACATCCCCCCCCCCCCACACACACAACGCGAGCCTATTTTTTTAAAAAATAAAATCTGTCACTTCTTAAATTCAGACCCAACTAAAATTCAAAGTTCTTAATAACACATTTTTAGTTCATCCTACCTGCATCCTCGATGGATTTCACTACCTTTCTACATAATATTATTTGTTGTTTATTAATTTTCATGATTTTTCGCATATCATATAATTATGTGCATGAATATGAATAGGTATTATATCGAATACGTATAAAATAATATTTTTTTTACTCCTCATGATTAAAAACTTGCCTTTTTCCCAAGTTGCTTACAGACTAAGAACTTACGCCTACTCATGAGCAGGCCTAGATTTAAACCAAAATTTAGTCTCGACTAAGTCTACGCCTTTTTGTGAAACGCATCTTAGTCCCACTTCCGGGTTTAGTCACTGATTTAGTCCGGACTAAGCTTACGCCTGGTCGTAGACCTTTTTGAGAAATGAGTCCCAGGTCTCCTTAAATGTGCTTTTTGACAAAAAGCTAGGCCTACGTTAGTCGTCATCAACATGTAGATTCTCTTAGAAACGGTTCAGCATATTTAGGTCACTAAATCCTATATCACACTGACAGCACCTAAAGTCGGACTGTTATAATTGTTTTTTTTTCTTAGATACAATCCTGGATGTTAAGTCACTCATCCTTAGAATTATAATTGTTATGTCCTTAACTATTTTTAACATCTAAATTTCTTATAGCAACAACCTTTATGTCACTCTTTTTTTAGCTCTCACCATCAGCACCTACAGCTAGGCTTTTACATATATGATTATGATGTCAAAGCTACAAAGTTGATCTTAGATCACTATTTTCTTAGTTCACAGTAGCAGCATATACAGCTTGGCTGTTCTGACTATGATGTGTTCGCTACAACCTTGATATTAGATCATTATTTTCTTAGATCCAACTATCAGCGTCTACAGCTAGGCTGTTATAATTCTTTTTTTCTTAGCTACAGTCTTGATCTCTGTCACTATTTTCGTAGATCACACTAGCAGCATCTACAGCTATAGGCTGTTGTTATATTTCTTTGTTTATGTAAATAAAGCTGCTGACGGAATATCCTTATCCCTTCTTATCCCTTTTTTAATCTCTGCATCTATGCATTTAATTGTTTACAGATTTAACTTTAATTTCTGATACAGGCATAACTCTATTCGGTGTAAATTAACACTTAAGTAACATTATCCTGTTTTCTAGTGATTGCCCTAGTCAAATGATGCATGTATAAGATGAATGAAAATTTCCACTCTTTGCCTTTTGAATGTTTCCATGTTATCAGAGCTGAAATTATTCATTTTTTCAAAGCATTTCATTATAAAAGTGTCGAAATATTTTTTTATATTCAGTTGATTCCACTATATTAAATTTTGCATCAAATATTTCGACTGAAACTCAAGATTCCAAAAACTTGTGTAGATACACTAACTACAAAACATAATATTGTATTTTTCCTCTCATCAGATCTGAAATATATCTCTTGATCGAAACTGTTTTGAGTTGACACTGACATGCCTTTATGTAAGTTACCTAAGAAATCAAATGTGTACATGAGGTTAAATAACCCAAATCATTTATCAGGATATAAATGACATTTATGATCTTGAAAAAAAAAAAACATATTAAACATTGTTAGTTTGAATATCAGTTGCAAGCTATGTTATTTCCATTTATACAGTACACGCTAAAGGGTGTTGAAATCATGGTGACTTTAATTATTGTTCGATGAATTGAAATCTGAATTTAAATAAACAGTTTGTAATTCATGAATGTAATTAACAACTAAAAGTAATCATAGGTTGCAAACCATACAGTATATATCAAAAGGAAGACTAAATTGTTAAGAGTGTTCTAATTAAATGCATTATGTCCAATACTTATCATTGAGTTTCAACTGACCGTCAACAATGGTTTCTAAGGTTAACTTACTCATTTCATCCTCCATATGCATATCCTTTCATATGCATGGATTTGCATGGATGAGTTATCTTTCCTACAGTTGCACTCGTTAAATGTATATATGCTATAACTTTAGCCAGTTTAAATAATTTGAAATTGATATATTTTGTTTATTAATAAAAATTACGAAAATATTGTAAATTGCACCATTAAAATTTAACGCGTTATAAAGTTATCAAATTTATTACCCTACTAGGAAAGAAAAATGGCTATTTTTAAATAAATCCATCACGTGACGCCGTCGCTACTTTTATACTGATAAACACACATATCGTGAAGAAGGTACCCGTTAGAGATATTACTAACTTTTGACGTGGATGGCAAGCGTCTTATTCTTATCGATACTTATCTTTTATTGTAATCAGTATAAAATATCTATTCTGTTATAAAGAATGTATTAACATTTTATTAATAATTGTTGTCAAAATGCAGCAATCCTCGTTGTTCTGGGATAGTATAGATTCTAAATTGATTTCCCGTGGACCTGCACGTCCAATTTCAAAGCGATGTACAACTGAAACATTATATTCTATTGAAATATTTATGTTTTATTTATTTGCCTAAAACATAAGAAAAGATATAAGGAACACTTAATTATATCCAAGACTATTTAAAAATACGGTGATGCTTGAAACTCCGATTTCAATGGAAAATATCGTCTATCCCCCTTTTTCAAGAGCTGGAATTATGGATAATTTACTGTTTAGCGCTGGTATTAGGACATTTTATCAATTGCCATTGAACTGTTCTTTGTATTAAACAAAGATTTTATGGCCAAATTGCTATTCATATTGAATTAATTGGTTCCAAAATGTAGGCGGGAAACGAGAGTTAGCGTGCGTGTTTCTTTCCATTCCTACGTCGATACGATATATTTCCAGGTGAAATTGAGATAACAGAAGGATATGGAGATAACGAACAGTGTTCAATCTCAAAGTCCATAAAACAATACAAAATAAGAGCAGAGCAAACACGGACCCCCGAAACACCAGAGATGGGATCAGGTGCCATGAAGGCGTGAGCATCCCCTGCCGACCTGTCACACCTGTCACAGAGATATACCACAGAATCTGACACATCTGTTTCATATTTGAATATTTTTCTTGAAAAAGACGTTAATGGTAATCTACATATGTAACAACTAAACTAAATGATAAACTTGATGACTTTAACTTTTCTATTGTCAACGTCCCTTACTTATGCTGAAATACACCTTCACCTACATATTACCTACACATGGAGTATGAATATCTCAGTGTATTCCATACGCAAGAGCATGTTCTACTTATGAACAATTTCTTAAACGAGGTAAACTATTGACAAGCAAGTTGATAAAACAAGAATATCAACAGTCCCGTTTAAAATCATCATTATCGTTGAGTCAAATTCTGCATGACAGACGTTTTTCATACTAATTATATATTGTATTGACGATGGATGTTTCCGTAATTTCCTGATTCAGACAAAGTGCACACGGTGGGTGTGACCGTTCAGCAGGGGAAGCTCACTCATCCATGGCACCGATCTCACCTCTGATGCTTCGGATGTCCGTGTTTGTTCCTATTTTGTATTATTTTATGGACTTTGAGATTGAATACTGTCAGTCAGCATTTCACTTAATGATAAATTGTATTTGCTGACAAGAACATTGTATCGACCATAGAAATTAACAAAAACATTCTGGTTTGGTATGGGGACCCACCCCCTTGACGACCAGCTGAATCATCATATCCATGCAATCCCCTCATTTCCAGTCCTCGGAATCCATGGAAAATTCCAGATTTAATAAATGTACCTTCAACTATAAACAATTACTCGTTCTTACCTCATGTAAACAAACATCATGGCTGCTAGATCTTTGTATCAGTTATTACCTCTCTTCGCTTCAAATAACTTCCGTTACTACGGTTGTATTATTGCGCGGTAAATTTGAACTTTTTTAATTTTTTTTTTTAAATTTTACATCAAAAGTTGTTTAATTATTTTAATATTAAATTATAAGGAATGACTTTAATTCTTGGCCATATTATCGAGTATAATCTGGTTTGGGTCAGTTTACGCTTTTTTATAATCCGCTTCGCGGATTATAAAGCGTAAACTGACCCAAACCAGATTATACTCGATAATATGGCCAAGAATTAAAGTCATTCCTTAATAAGTTTAGAAAATTGTGATAATGTTCACAATGGCGGGTTATGACAAAAAATACTGTAACCCTGGCCTGGCAGAATCTAAAACAGGAGAAATGAAACCATGTACAACAAGTTTATTTGGCGGGTTTCAGCATTAATACAAGTCGAACACAACATGCATTATTATACATACAAACACTCATGTAGTCTAGGGGATTTACAATTACTAATTTACTATGGAAATAATATCAATGACAAGAATAAAACATGTGGTTAAAAGTTTCGTTTGATAATTTAGCAATAAAAAAAATAAATAATATCATATCTTTTAGTCCAAAACAGCCAAAAAAAATTACAACTGTATTCGTTTACGCTTTGCCTCAAACCGGAAACAGATTACACAACTCTAAAACATGATTCTAATCCGTGCAACTCAGTTTATTACGGAAACAAATGAATTTGTATGCAGTCATTAGAAAATCAAATCTAGATGTTTCGCAAAACTTTCTGTAATTATATACATATTAGTTATGTACATAAAATTTGTTTACTATTGGTAAAACTCAAAATAAAGACTTTACATTTAACACTAACCAAGTAAATAGACCACTATGCATCGATAATATTAACAAATACATGGAAATTCACCCGATTGCACTACTTTGAATGCTAAATGTCTAGAAACAAATAAGATGATTTGAAAGATTGCATCAATTTTAGATTTTTGTCTTACTCCTCAGGCTCCATAGAGAGAGAGGGAGGCATTAAAACCACATATGCATCCAAATATGCAATATCTTAAAATTGATTGAAATTGATTCAGCGGTTTAAGTAAAAGAGCTGAAAATATTCAAATGTTAATGCACATCGCACGACACAAAACTACATTCATTTTTCTCGCCACTGAATAAATTTTGTAACCAAGATCAAGTATGTACTTGGAATGTTTGTCCCTATAAACACAGGCCTCAGAAATAGGAGCTAGTACCATGAAATTCACTTGTGAAATTTTTGTTCAACTTTTATTATCTCATATTAACTTGTTTGAACGTAGCATTGTTAAGGCTTGAAAAAGGGGGCGGGGCCTAATTTATACGGGAAATGTTTACTGTGACGTCCCACAAAAATACGTATATTTTTTGTTATTCACAATACTTGACTTATTAAATCGACTTTTCGGAAGGGAATACACTATAAAGATGTTGGCCATTCTTTAATATGATAAACGATGGTTTCCTTCACTTGAAAAGTGCTGCTCCTTTTTTTAAATCGAGAGTGTGGCTTGATAAGGATATAATAGACTTGGTAAAGGTCATACATACAGTGTTTTTCGACATGAGCATAATTAACTGAAATTTTAATTTTAAAAAATACTAGTTCTATTTAAAGCAGCAGCATTTTCTAGTAAGCGAAGTATGCAGAAAGAAATGGTGGCTTAAATTTTAAATTTAAAGGGTATGCCCATGAGATATTTAAGTTTGTTTACGACCTCCAATCAGTAAACATACCGTGCATTTATCACGTGACTGTCCATTCATGGAAACAAATTTAGTTCAGTACAGAGTGGGGTATACTATGCTATTTAAGAAGTATATAAGTTGTGTAAAAATAAAACGGATTTATAAAATAAATTCAGTTTTTAAAAGTCCTATTTTGCACGTCTATATTCCACTGATTTCTTTAAAGTAGGCCTAAACAGTGCTGCAAAATCGTGTATCAGCATAATGATCTTAATCTATTCTAGGAAATTCAATGTAAATTCACTATACGCAAAATAAAAGTAATAGGACAAGTGAAGGTCTCAAATGATCCATAATTCAGACATGGTTTTTTACTCAGATACATGAACATGTATATACATGTAAAAGTATTCTTTACACATCTTATCAAAAACTCACGTAAAATCAATTACACTTATTTCTAAAATAAAATATATGATTTGTTTATGTACAAATAAATAAAAAAAAATCATACACATGTAATTTTACATATCTTAATCAACATAAAAACAAATTGTCCTTTTTTATGTTAATATTTTGTAGGACAAAACAAAAAAAAAAGTGTCACAAATTACAAACACATTTTTTATCTTCTCATCAAGCTCCTCTTGGAATTTTGTCTATATCATTCTAGTGATCCATGGCTTATTTTTTGCCATTTTAAAAAAAAAAGTTCATTATCTACCTTCTCAATATCGGGTTTTCTTTCATGTGCACAATTAGAGGTAGATGATCCATATAGAGGGAGGAAATTCAATTACATGTAAGTTTCTGTAAACAACATATAAATTGCTAAAATGAAGAGGTTTCATTTTAAAAGTAGAAATCGTTCTCTTTATTTTATTTGTATAATTAAAATACTTAATAAATTAAACCAAGAATAGAGATTAATGTTAACAATTAAGAGACATGCATTTTTTGTATTCATTTACTCCTTTTTATTAATCCTATTCCATATTATCTTTATTTATAATAAAAATCATTAAAAAAGCTGTTTTAATAATTTAATAATTTGTTTTAATATTTAATGTTTTAATAATTTGTTAAAGGACTTTTTTGTATCCTTTTTAAATTAAAAACAAATGTTTCATTCACTAAAACAACATTATGGAAGAAAATAAATTGAAGGTGTGTATCTTTTATTTGAAGATATTTTTTTCTCTCTAATAAAATCTAAATATATTTATAAACATATATCAGCTTGTAAGAAAAATATATATTCCTAAAGTTGATAACATTTCTTATGTTACTAATAAATGATTTCACACCAGTAAGTAAAGAACATTGATGACTCTATGTAACTTCCCTCCTTACATGGCACGACTCACTGTCATAAAAATCAGATTGCTGCATTTGTAAGCAACAGGAAAATGAAGTTCCTTTGGACTGTACTTGATGGAAAATGCAGTTCATTCTAATTTCTTTTTTTTTTCAGTATACGTTTTGGCATTTTATTACCTTCATCAGTTATGAATGCCTGTAATTTTATAATCAGAGGTAAAAATGTCAATAGGATCATATTAAGAAATATATGTAGCTGCGGATAGATTACATGTAAGCAGTAAATGGTACCAAAATTCACAGGAAATCGTTTTTCACTGCAGCCACTTAAGTCAAGAGTCAAAGTTTCCCTTCACAGGACTTGATATATACACTCAATATTGTTTGCTGTCCATATTTTAATCATAAGCATCACTCAATTATTTGTTAATTTAAAATCAGTCCCACACAGAGGAAGAGATAGATGACTGTAGTATACTATTTCAATAGATATTCAAAATAAATCGTTGGAGCAATTTGATTGGTTAGGCTATAAAAACACAATTCTCCAGGTCAGAATTGTCGAAATGATATGCTTTTTAAAATCAGTAACAATAGCCACACCCTTCATTTGAACATCCGAAGCGTGCTTGCTTTGAACAGTCCTCAATATTGTTGCTTGGATTTGTTGCATATCAGTTTGTTTTGTCTTAATCATACCATGCTGACTATCATTTTAACCTTTTTAATTTCTACTTTATCATCTGAAGGTTTTTTTGAATACCAATAAGGTTAATCATGTACGTCTTTCGAAATTCTACAATATGAATTTATAATAGTTCAGCATACATGTTAAACTAACTAATTTGTATCCATTTAAATTTTAATCTTTAATGTTCTTTTAATTTCTTGTACATCTGAAACGAGAGAACGTAACATCTCCATATAAATAGTATCGTCTTCTTTCAATGTCAAATTATGAATTATGTTAAGGCTGTCCAAGTACTTCTTTCCCGTGAAGGTTTCCAATCTTTGGCAGATATCTGACATCATTGACCAGGTATCATTGAATTTTTTCTCAAGGGTGGAGGCTGAGCTCACATGAGCAGCCAAACCGTTTCGGATTAACCTAATTCTCTCGATATCATCACCCACGGTCACTTCTCCTGCTGCAGGCTCATCTCCCCATTTTCCTTTGGTTGGTAAAGGAATCGTTTTACAAATGTTTCTGATTAATGTGTATGTTAATGAAATATCAAAATTCATATATCCCGAATGATTAGCATCTACCAAGAGTTGTTCTTGTTCCGGGCGTAATCTTTTGTGAAAATTTGGCGATGCTTTCACTTTGTTATAGATTTCGGAAGGGGAGATCTCAATCTCTAGTATATCTCTGTATGTCTGATTTAACACATCGTTTGTGGCCATGCCAAGTTTGGCAAATCTAGATCGGTCCCCAAGGTCTTGTGCAGAAGCCGTCGATGTGCTAGGATTACTCTGTTGTATCTGAAATAAGTTATCACCTCAGTTAGATTATATCAGTAGTGCTACCACTGTTACAGGAGACAAAAAAAATCTACTAAGAAGAAAAATCAATTAAAAGTATCACCTACAGCTTTGTCTTAGAAATTAATATCTTAAAAATGGATATATTAGTTGACACAGCAGTTAATATATAACTAAAATTGAATGTTGTGATGATCTTAAAAATACAATTTAATACAATCATGTTAGAAGAAACATCAGAATTGGCAAATTGATGATTTGCATAAGACTAGTTTAAATTTATTAATGTAGTATTTTTTTCACTTTACAGCATTACCTTCATCCAATATTTTGTTATAGCGCTTGATTTTATTACATGCTTTTCCATTGCCGGGCATGACGGACAATTAAAAGTCGCTCTTGTAAACTTAGATTCATCTATGACAGCACTTTCTTTGCTGTCACAAAATCCCAAAGTTTTGCATTTGAACGCAACATGAAATTTTGTGTTTTTCTCGAATGTGGTGGAAAGATTTGCCAAAATACTCTCAATTCTTTCTCTAACCTGGTGACACACTAAAGCATCAACTTCTCCCTCTAAAACAAACACTTGCAACTGAATATCTGTTTGAGTCATTCCAAGCATAATTATATGATGCTGGTCTTCAAATTCAAAAATTGTTGCCGTGTGGTAAATGCATCCTCGGTCCTCATCTGAAAAAATCTGCCATGGAATCTGCATGCAAGTTGCTACAAGACGATGGAAAATTCCAGCCGGAAGAACATCAAACGTGTAGCAGAGGATGGAGGAGGCAGGGTATAATGAAAAGCTTTCTGCAGGAAATGGTCTTTTGTTCATACAGGGAACATACCATGTGATTTCATCCATTCTGGCAAGGAGTCCCAGCTTCTCCATGTAGCGCATAATATCTTCTTTGTGTTCCAGATATCCATTGTTATTCATTTTCCAAATTGCAGAGAGCAGTGTGTCACTCAGTACGCCAGTTTCATTAAATTTGTTCCATTGTGAGGCAAGTTTAAATAAGTCCTCTGCTGCGTGATTTTTATCTGTGATCACATTCTTGAACGCATCTGCAAACCATTGAACATCAAGAATTATAATTCCTTTGAGAGGTTCTTGGTCAAAGTATAAAATTTCTCTGATGTCATGGAAAAACTGAAGCATGGTGTTAATGTCTTTAACTGTTTGCAACTTCAAGTTCTGTGGCAATGCTTCATTGAAAGCCAAAAGTGTCCCTTTTTTAATGATTTTGAGATTTAATTTCTTTTCTTTAAAGTAGTTTTCAAACATAGCCCAGGATTGCGGAAGTTTTTCCCCCCAGTGATCAAGTTTTTGTACAACATCAACAACAGACAGCTTGATTTTTTCAATGCATTCATTTTCATGGAATCCAGCAGCAAACATCCTTTTTCTGTCCATATGCTTTTGCAGAAACTCATCCTTAGTTTCCAAAGTAGTCCATATCTCACGGAAATACTTTTCTTTTTCCTGATAAAAAGGAGATAATGTAAAAATGATTTGTTATCAGTTTTTTTATTGTGACGATCGCTATCAAAGATGTCAATGCAATGTGCAATTTTATTAAATATGAAGTATTTGAACACAAGTGCCAGAACAGTTCCAATCAAGGGTTGAAAAAGCATAATTGAATATTGAAGTATTTGTAAAATCAATATTAGTGTTTGTAAACAATCAATTGAACAGTGATGATTAAATATAAAATTTGATATCATGGATTGCTACAGCAAGGAAATTTTCGTTTAAAAGTATTCTAATATTCGAACAAGTATAAAGGAATATTGAAGCAAATAATCATATTGCACGTCAAACATTAAAAAAAATCGGAATACATGTACAGTAAAACTTGTTTAGTAGGAATTTGGATATTGCGAATTTATGAATGAAGCGAATTTAGCTTGGATCCCCAACAATACAACTTTCACGAATTCCAAATATTGATATAATGACTCACGGATATAGAAAAGTAATTTCATAGGTCCAAGTGACAACACTAGAACCGAGTTTTAGTGTACAATAACATGAAAGAAATGAAGAAAACAGTATTTGATAAGGGTTGATAACTTCGTTATGAAATTAGAATTGATTTAAGATTGTAAAGGTAAGGTTGAAAGTTTGACTTTCAATGTTACAAGCCTTCTTTAAAAAGTACAGTGGAATATCATAACTATGAAGACAGTTTTGTAGTATAGAAAGCTTTACAAATTGTAAATAGAAAGCATAAAACCAATTAATAACAAATCTATACAAAACAGGACCGTTTCTTATATAATTTATTATTAAAAAAATGTCAGTATTACAATTTGAAAATTCCAAAAAGGTTTCATCCAAATATATTCAGTACTGGTCGGTAATCGAAAGAAAAGTAGATTCTTAAAAAATCAATAAAACACCTGATCTCTGACATGGTACAAAAATGTACACTACCTGGCCTGTTAGGTGATTAATGTCACTTATATGATTTCATAATATAATTTTTTTCAGTTGTTCAGTTCAGTTTTGGAAAGTTTTAATATGAAAATGAGTCCCTGGAAGGGGAGGGATGTATTTGAACCCACTTAAATCTAGACTTTTTAAGAATGCTCTTGAATATGAACCTTGATTGTTTTATTATTTATACTTTTTGATTTATTTTAATAGCCATTCTCTGTAATCACTTAAACTTCGTTGCCACGCATGGTCACCGATTTTGATGAAACTTCACCCTTGCTTAGTACTTGACACCAGAAACAAATATTAAACAAAAATTCGTTGCTATGTGTCTCGGTTGCTATGGCAACAGCCGGAAAAATTTGAAAAATCGAGATTTTCAGCCACTTTAAATGTTCACTGTGGCTTAATAAAAACTAGAAAAAGCAAACAAATCATTTTCACAAAAACATGACACCTTGATGTCACTTATACTGTAAAGAAACTGTTTAGAATATATCTCTAAGTAAGTGGTAACCAAGGGTACATTTGGAATACATTTAAAATGCTGAAATATGCTGAAAAACACTCCGTATTCACTAATGGTAGGTGTTACATGCTCAAACTCAATCAACTTCTTAAGAAAAACAATGAAAATGTTTGACCTTAAGTATATAAGTATAAGCAATATTATTCTATAAATAACTTTTATGGTTGCCATGGTAACACAGTGTAACCATGCAAAACCAGTAACTAAGTTTGGGTTAATGCTACTGTCTTGAGGAAAAACATGAAAACTCAAGACTGGCAAATATGCATCCTTAGGACCTTACAACACCAAAACCATAAGAAAAATTGGGTATAATTGCTACTTTGCAGTGTTACCATGGAAACAAAGTACCAGTGCTTAAAAGTGAATTATTTTTCGCTGCATTAAGAATTAAATTGCCATATAATCAAGAAACAAATTAAAGGACTCAGCTTGAATAGTACTTATCTGTTAGAACTGAAGTTGAATATCATATATTGATAAAATTTGATGAAGAAAACAACACTGTTGCTATGGTTACCAAGAAGGGAAAATGTTCGATTTTGTGAACTTTATATCAATATTAAACCCTGTGTGCCAACTTCTTGCATCCACTTAGAGATTGGATGATAGTCAAAATTAAAAGTCAGGTTAGCTGTTAATAAATATCAATCATAAAAGTTTTGGGAATCTACATTTTAGGGTACGTATCCAAGTACAGAAAATATTTTTCAGGTTTTTAAGCATATATTTTCTGCTTATTTCCATAGCAACGCTCTATTTAAAGAATCTAATTTGAAATTTTTCAAATGGGAAAACTAGGAGGACACCAACATCTTCCAAAATTGATCATTAGTTATGAGGAAATGTGCTTTTTTTAAACATAGGATCAGATTTAAATATACAGAGTGTTACTTTGAAGGCTCTCTGTGGCATAAAAACCTTGGCAACCATAGCCAACCAAAATGAAATATCATATTTTGATCTTGGTATATGTTTCAAGGCTCTTTTTTCTATTATTTGGTCACATTTTATCCTATATTTGCTTTTTATTTTTACGTGTATGACTTTATAAAATTCAATGAATATTTTTTTGTACTTTTGAATACTTTGTTACCATAGTAACGTATGTAATAGTTGATTTACCAAACATGTCTGTCATGCATTTGAGACATCTGACCTTCAATGTTTGGAAACAGTCATTGACAATTGTTTGCTTTACCGCAAATGTTAATTATTGGGCTCTAAACATGTTAAAAAATGCCATTTTTCAAACTTTAAGACATGTTGCCATGGTAACTATAAGACATAGCAACCAATTTTTGGCTGATTTCAGTTTAGGGTATCAAAGACTTTTATCATAGAGAGTTTGGAGAAATTCTTAGACTATGCGTGCCACAGCTCCTATATAAAAGTTCAAGTCATTACAGAGAATGGCTCTTAATTAATATTGTCTTGATATTCAATGTTATGATCTGATTAATACTACTCAATACACATGATTGGTTATGATTTAAACCAATTTTCATAAACATAATATATATTTTTAAATGCTTTTATATTGATGATCAATCATGTCCTGACAAAAACATTATAGCTAACTATAGTTACTTTAATTAACTATTGTAAATCAAAGTGTCAAAGTTTTTGATAAAGTTTTACAAAGTGTCAAAGTTTTTCGCCCCCATTGTTCAACGTTTCAATGTTTAGGATAATCTTTTTCAAAGTGTGAAAGTTTTCGATAAACTATTTTAAAGTAGGAACATTTTCAATAAAGTTTTTCAAAGTGTAACATTTTTAATAAAGTTTTTCAAAGTGTCATTTTTTCGATAAAGTTTTTCAAAGTGTCAAATTTTTGGATAAACTTTTTCAAAGTGTCAAAGCTTCCTCTTAAGTTTTTCATAGTGTCAAAGTGATCACTATAGTTACCTTTAGTTAACTACACATGTAGTTTTAGTTAGGCTGGATCTGTTGTTCTTGTGAGAATTTTAACGATTTCTACCATGTATCCCTACGTAAAATCTTGTTCACCCATTTTGGCCATACTCTACCCTGGAACTCATGATTTGAACAGAGTTGAATCCACACTACCTTCTTTGTTGTTTCCATATAACTTTGACCAACCATGACTCTGATTATAGCTCTGCAATTCTTGAGAAGATTTTTGAATACTTTTCAAACGTATTCCTATTCCTTTGTTAAACTTTGACCCCCTCCCTAATGTTAACCCAGCCTACATTTGTGAGACATGATTTAAACAAATTTTAATCTACACTACTAGAGAATGCTTCTATTTGAGTTAAAAAGAATGTCTTTCAAACATTTTCCCTATGTATTCCTATGTTTAACTTTCATTCCAATTGACAGCCCCAGCCTATCCCCGGGTCATAATTTGAACAAACGTAAATCTACATTACAAGACAATGCTTCAATATATATTAATGACTAATCATGATAAATCATGTTATTCTTGAAAAGCTTTTAAAAGACTTCTTTTTATGTATTCCTATGTTAAACTTTGATATCCCATATTGGCCCAAACCTACTTTCGTGGGTCATGATTTGAACATATGTGAATCTTCACCAAGAGAAACTGATTCCACATGGGTTTCATTTTTCTTTGCCAAGTGGTTATTGAAGAGAAGATTTTTAAGATTTGTTCGATGAATTCCTATATGATTCCCCATTGCGGCCTAGGTCTACCTCCGGGGCCATGATTAGGACAAAGTTGAGTCTACATTACAAGAGGATGCTTTATTTTATATTTATATTTATCGTTCCTCACCAAGTCGTTCTTGAGAATGACTTTTATATGATGCCATCAATTGTTCATTTATTCACATTTATCTTCGCTTAGAAAAGGGCATGGTCCTTCATTATTCCATCAGTTCCGAGAAGAAAATGGAAAAAGTGAAAAGTTCTCAAAGACGACGACTACAACACACCAACGACGACGACAGACAACGGACAAAGTTTGATCGAAAACTTCACTTGCTCTTTCGGCTAAGAGCTAAAAAAAAACTTTTTTCAGAAATTAATGTCAAATACCTCCTTTGTCTTCTGTTCAGCATGAGTGCCCACCAGTATAACAGGGGCTTTTTCACTGCTGTATTGATGAATGGACTTGGCCCAGAACATTAAATAGTCTGAAAAAAAATCAAATTAACAATTATTCGATTTCTTTATTATTCAGTGTACATTATACTGTAAACTTACATTAAACCTTCGGTAGCCTTTATTAAGTTCATGTGTTTAATTACCCAAAAAAGAAAGACAACGTACGTACATCAATATAGCTTTGACGTGAATTGAGTCATATCACTAAAACTGCATTTTGCCGGGGCCTTAATCTTTTTATATGAAATTATTAAATTATTATTAAATTTTAAGTTGATTTTATCTTGAAGTTTAAAAAACCTCAGGTATTAAGCAGCAATTCCTTAAAATATGAATATATGTCCTTTTACAGACTCTACTTTATCCAAAGACAACAATAACAAACTTAGCAATGACCCCGGGGTCACATCGCCCCCCTGAGCAATAGCATAGGATGAAAGGAAAAATCAGTTTAGTAAAGAAAAGCTTAAATGCATAAATGGTAAAAGCCTATCCCATCAAGGGAGAAGAAATTGTGATTTGAACCAAATTGAATGTACACTAAGGATGTTTACATAATTTTTGAAAAACTCTTACATTTTTTCTTAAAAGTTTGGATTTTCGCTGTAGCCCTTTCCTACCCCTAAGGGTCATTTTAGAACTAAGTTGAATTTACAAAAGTTTCATATAAATGTGACCAACCATGGAGTTGCTTTTCTAGAGAGGACTTTGAAAGACTTTGAATTTGTGTTAAAATTGGCGCAATTGTTCCTGAATAGAAGTAGAAATTGTGAAAGGTTTACAGACAGAGAAACGAACACCGGACAAAATGTGATAAAAAAAAAACTTGAGCTTTCGGCTCAGGTGAAATAAAAAGGATAAAAAAAGTGACAATTTAAAACTATTAAATATAAGCAGCGTAAACCCTAGCAACTCGATTGAAAACTTTGTATTAACTCTTTAAAGGGTGTTAAAGCGAGGGGGAATGGTAGTTTGTTTACATTTTTTTTTACATAGCAACAGCAACGGACATAAATGGTCATGCACTCCATAGTTTTAGGGACACAAGTTCAAAATTGTTCTACAATCTTGGAAATAAAAACATATTATGCATTTCTTGAGATGAACTAAACTCTGCATCGAAATGTGTGTGAAAACTTATCAAATAAAGAAGAAGGTATGGTTTCCATACAAATTTTGCCCTGTGATTTTCTAAAAAATAAAGCTGGTTTAAAAGTTGACAACACATGCCTTTTAAATGATTGAAATTCAATGCAGAAAAATCATACAATTCATTTTTCTCATATGTGTTTTTAAATGCTTATTATGACGTCATAAACATGTGCATTTTCCCGTATTTTCTTAAAAAGTTGCAGAAGACACCTATTTTCAATGAAATTTTCTTTCAGATAACATTGTCCACAGGCATCGCCCACAAAGATCTTGAGATATGTGATTTGTTATTGAAATTTGCACAAAATATCAAAAAATTAACGTGGGCGACGGCTGTGGACAGTTTTCTAAAGGAAAATCACCCTTAAAATATGCCATTTTGAGGCTTTTTCTGTTGAAAATAGAGAAATGCTTTACATAAATGACGTCATATTTGCAGAATGGTAAACCTTCATGCCATATTCTCTCCTGATTTATCAGAGTCATTTATTTAACTTATATTTAAGCCAGTTTCAAAACTTTTTGATGTCATTTCATTTTTAGGGCGCAATAAAGCTAAAACCATGCCTTCTTCTTTAACATACTAGTATCTTGTAGTATATCATTTGATTTCATGCATACTACACAACAAATAATGTAACTAAAGCATACCTTCGTGTGTCCAGCCTTCGTAAACGGAACCTTCCTGGCTACAGACTTCTTTTCCAACCTTTTCATCAAATTTCTTTTCCATATTCAGCACCAGAATGAAGAATGCCCTTGGACTCAAAAATATCTGGTGTGAGGCATAATATGAACACTGTCCCGCAAAGTCCACCATGGTAATTTTTTTCTCTGGTTCATCCAAAACATCCTTGGACACTTGTAAAATTCCTGATATTTCTGATTTCTCAGGAATATTTTGTCTGCTGTCTTCAACTAAGACCTCTTCTTTTTCCACAAAGGCAGCGGCTTCATTCCCTTTACTTGATTCAAAATCTAAGTCCAAGCTCTCATGTGTAATTTCTTCATCACTGACCGATTCTTGTTCGTTTGCTATACTGGCTGCATCCATCTGATCCCCTGACTCTTTGATGTCTAACCTTAACATGTCACGTGATAATTTTTCAGGCTGATTTGAAATAGTCGTTTGTTCGCTTGATTCATCAATTTTCACTTTAAAGCGTTGTCTTTCGTTTGACGTGCTTACTGCAAACAAAAAAAAATCACAAGAATTTTTTTTTCATTTTATTCAAGTAAAATCAAGAATTTCTTTTCTTTATAACTTTTTGATAAAAAAAAATGCATTTTTCGTTTTTTTTCCCGCTTAAGTCAAGCTTATATTATATGAAAAGGGGGTATCTTGTACTCTTCGTTTACTAAATATTGTATAATCGTGTACCACTGAAATGCTTAAAAGCTTAAGGGGCAGTGGACACCACACCCTGGAATTGTTGAGTAACAAAACTGAAATTTAATATAGCAACAAATACCAGAGGCACATGAACTGCATCACTATGTAAGTACTTTGGTTGAAGAAAAGCAGAAATCTGTTCAGTATGAAAAGTTAAAATATATGGTCCCAGGGGAGGCAGGGGCAGGGTTATGTTTTGAACAACCTTGAATCTACACTACCTTGAGCAGTTATTTGACCGATCATGGCTTGATTTATACATATCAGGATGCTTTCAAATTAATACGACTAATTATAACTATTCTGTTGTTGACAAGAATCTCATTAGATACCTTTTTAAACAAACCTGATTAACTCTACTAATTCTATCATGATTAAAATCAAATGCCTGGAAATCATTAACACGCCATACCTCGGACTGTGGTGTCTGTCACATCAAAAACGTCAGACTGTACATCAATGCCCCTGGTCGATGTTGAATTCTTCAGAATATCTTTTAGGTCGATGCCTTTCAGTCTTTCTAGTAGGGTTGACTTCCCACTACCTGCACACCCAATGATCATCCCAGAGGCGTGGTACATGGTCGTCTCACCTTTCTTCAGATTGTCCAAAAAATTCCTCACAGACTCGTCTCCTCTCATTATAACCTGTACTGGTATGCCAACTATAATAAAGAAAACATTTCTTACAAGAGTGTAGCTCTGACACTGAACTTTATATTGTGAAAGTAGAAGTCAACAAGCTTTCCTCTAAGCTGAACTCAAAATCATGTACACCAATATGGTGAAAAGACCTTAAATGTTATGTAAAACAACTAAAAAGAAACATACGCTTGGTATACACTAATTCATGTATTGATTGGTCCATCATCGTTGCGTGTGTGAACATGTCTTCTCCAAGTTTTTCTATCAGTTGTTCTGTTTGATTTGGCAATAACCAACAAAAAACTTCCTCCTCGGCCTTTTTTCTCCGATAATTTGATGATCTGCAGTATTTTGCAATGTTTTCTTTTTCTGCCCATTCCAGAAACATGTTCACAAATTTCTGATCCCTTGCAAATCTAAGAAAGCTGGTGTCTCTGAAGAATTCACAGGAAAATTCAACATCCACAGTATCCTGTTTGAGTATTGGTTTGTACTTCTTTATGTTGCTGAGATTAGATGGCTTCTTAATCTTCTTAAATTTGAAAACTTTGGCAACAGCATTATATTTCTGTATCCAGTCGGCAGATTTCAGATTTATTTTGTATGAAGGGCAGAGCAGAAGGCACATCAAAACTGCATCTCCATCTACAAATAAACAAAAGGTCCATGTATCACAGCACTCACCGTAGTATTTATTTTGGATTAGAGAAAAAAACAGAAGAAATTAGTCATAAACTGAAAAGTTTAAATATACACGTGGTCCAAACCTATCTCTCCAAGGGAAAGGAGATAAGTTGCTTCTATACTAACTTAGAATGTTTCCATATTTCTTTGACTAATCAGGGTTTTAGTAGGCTATATTTTTACGATCTTTTTATAATTTTTACAGTTGCCCTGCCCTACCCCCAGGGGCCAGTTGGATTTGAACAAATTTGAATCTACATTACTCAAAGATGCTTCGTTATCAAAATTTCAAATTATGGCCTTGCTTTGTATAAATTCAATACCTTATTGTGGCCAGGCCTTATAATGCTTCAGGGGTGAAGTACAAGTCCAGCACATACTGGCCTTTCAATTAATTTTTCAACTTGCTCAAATGATAAAAATCACTTGATATAGGTTTATAAGTATGTGAGTTTCTCAAAATATGTAGTCATAATCATTATAATTATTTCATTCATTTAGATAACTCATCAAAAAATTAATATCATTCATTGTTTTGATAACACAGTGTACAGACCTTCAGATCGCTTAGAAAAAAAAAAGTGAGGTTTAAAAAAAGGTTTGGAACTCTTTTCATAGGCACGTACTATCGCCAAATAAATTCTTTCAAATGAAATGCTTCACAATTTTACTTTCTATCTATATCTATTTAAATTTAAATAATCTTCATAACTACCAAAGTTCATTCCGTAATTCTTTGTACTTCTGGAGATATTCTGAAATCAATCCCCAAATTGACCTTAATTTTTTTTAACCTGACATCAGCTTGGGCCTTCACTAATTGTAAAGCGGGAATGACGGGACAAATTTTCCCAGGAATTTATTATAAACTTAATGAATATTTGCTCACTTGCATTCGAGCTTTACAAGGTTTTTCTTTAATTTGATTATATGATCTTACTATGTCACAAATAACATTTTAGCGGTCTAATTGTTTTGAAAATCGAAAGGTATGTAATGGATTCCGGGAAAAATTTGTTCTACCACAGCTTCTTTTACATTCATAATCAACATGGCAGTGTAGTTGTTGATGTGGACGTTTTCAAATTAATTTTTCGCGAAAGGAATTATTACGGACGAAACCTTAAATTTGGAGTAAGAAATCAGCTTTAAATTGTTGAAAGATTTGGGAAATACTAGTACTATGCATCTCTTCGCTGCACTTCAAACACCGTCTGTTTACATGTGAATGATCAGGGGCCCAAGCTTATGTCGAGTAAAAGAAAGTAGGTCATTTTTGAAATTGAATTCAGAATATATCAAGAAATATACGGAAGTTTGGAATGAGCTTTGGTAGAATTGAAGAACATTTATGTATGAACAGATTTCAATAGAAAGTAGAATTTTAGAGCATTAGAATAAAAATATTTAATTAGCGAAATTGGGTACCCAGTTTAAGAGTTCCATACCTTTATTTTTTACACAAAAATTGTTTTCAGCGATTCAAAGGCCCCTGACACAGTGTGAAAAACAATCAACAAATTGCGGATATGTTTAGTGTTCATTTGGTATCGTTATGCACACAAAAAGCATTGACCAAAACAAGAAGAGAGTCTTCACTATACCTGGAATAATGAATCAAAATAAAGTGAAACCTACATGTACTATATTCAAGATTTATAACTCTCCTTGAATGTTGTTATGAAGAATAAAATACAGGAGGATCAAGAACGTTGAATCACTCTTCTGATAAATTGTACAACATATCACTTCAATTTAATGTCTCTAAGACTGCTGTATTAATTACGATAACACTTTAATATTAAAACAAGAGGCCTACGGGCCTTATAGGTCACCTGAGCATTATGCAACAACTTTCCAGTTACAGTGTATTGAATTTGATTCATGTTTTAAGCCAGATGCTATATGGCATTCACAATTTTGAAAGGGCACCATTGATCATCATAGCAATAAACTTAGCAGTTGCTTAGCTTGGTTACTGAATAACCATACGCAGGGTAGGGGAACAAAAATGCACTCCAACTAATCAGTAATATTCATCAA
>PRKT01000325.1:290216-301319 GCA_003671525.1 Saccostrea glomerata
TATGTACATGTGGAGGAGTTTAATTCTTGGACGATCTACAAACGTCTACATAACATTAAAATAAATGAATAAATAAATAAATTAATAAATAAATTATTAATTAAAATCAGTGTCCACAGATTGAACATATTCAAACCTGTTTTCACCTCTTTGTTACTTTTTAAAAGGGATAAAATTTCTAATTTCCGAGCAAATTTTTCAAATATTTCGACAAAAAGAGACCAGAAAACTGAACATTTAACAAGATAAATATAATTGTTTTCGAGAAAAAAAGGCCTTCAAAAACAAAATGTTGTCCAAACTCGACCAGTTGACCTAGTGAAAACGGAACAAATCCAACTTTTCTAACCTGCAGGAAACTTTTTTTATCCCGATTTTTTTCCATCCATTAAGAACTTTTTTCTTATTATTGAAAAAAAAAGATCACCGATCTCCCTACATAATTTTCTTGGAGTCGGGAAAGGCGTCGATGGATCTTTTTAAAGATAGCATAATTTTCTTTTTATTTACAGTTTATTTTTTAAATAAGATCTTATGCAAAAGTAAAATTCCATTTTTTTCTGCCGTTAATTTTTTTTTTATTAATTCTATTTCTATATATTCATTCTATTAATAATTCATTTGATTATTGTCAAAATTTTCACAAAGTTAACGTAATGTAGAATTTGAGATCAGCATTCATACATACAGTCATGTAATTTTGCCACAAGCAGAACATTTAAAAAAAAATATGAAAATTTTGCCATGATAATTAAAGTAAAAGAAAGTAATAATTGAAGGTTTTTATAACCCTCTGTTTTATTTTAAACCAATTACCAGCTTAAAAACAATGACCACAGTAATTATCAGTAAATCTCAGCATCGACAGTACCTCAACAGTAATTATCAGCAATTCTCAGCAACGACAGTACCTCACGGGGGGGGGGGGGGGGGCAAGGATCATGAAATTCACAATTTTTGTTCCCCTTCACCCATAGATGCTTTGTGCCAAATTTGGTTGAAATTGGTTCAGTGGTTGCAGATAAGAAGCTGAAAATGTTCAAATGTTAACACATGACGCACACCGCACACCGCACACCGCACGACGACAGACCAAGACAGATAGCAATAGGTCACCTGAGTTTACTCAGGTGACCTAAAAAGTAGGTTATCATGACCTACATTTTAGTTAACACACTTTGAGAACCCAAAATACATCAACTGAGAAATTTTAATGATTCTAAGCCCCTTACTAGCTATATCCATAAAATTTTAAAAAGTAGGTCACAGTGACCTACTTTTTAGACAAGACACACCAAGACCCTTATATGCATAACTTAACAAAATTTGGGGATTTTCACTTTCTAATTACTTGAAATATTAAGATGTTGCCTTGAAATTCCAAAAGTAGTTCACTGTGACCTACTTTCTAGTTAACATATTCTGAGGATTCAAAACACATTAACTAACAAAGTTTGATTATTCAAATTTGGTGATTTTCAGTTTTTGATGACTTGAAATATTAAAATGTTGCTTAAAAATTCCAAAAGTAGTTCACTGTGACCTACTTTCTAGTCAACATATTCTGAGGATTCAAAATACATGAACTAAAAAGGTTTGATTATCCATAAACAATTACTAATTCAAACCCTTAAATTTCAAATAAGGTCATGGTAACTTATTGTGTGCACTCATAAAAGCAAGCTTTATATTTTATCGTTTTTGGCGTGGACATGTTGTACTAATTCATGAATACCACTAGGAAATTTATATATCATAATTCATAAATACATATATATTAATACAATATATAGCGCGGAAGTATAGCACAAATTCATGAATACGCCAACAACTCAATACTCAGTGATTGCGCTAAATTCTGAAAAAGGGTGTTTCACAATATATGTCACCCATCTAAATGGGCATAATCTGAATATCGATCATTATACCAAAACACTATACGCATAAGCATATTGATTTAAAATTATGGTATTGCAAAGTATCAGGAAAATTATAACATGCCATTAAGTAACTGACGATTTAATCAGTGATGTCATAATTTCAGCTGTTCTCAAAATGGGGTACAACTTGAAGCGAAATTTGTTGTAAACTTACATATTGCTAGCTTTCTCGAGCACTATTAACTACGTTAGTCCAAATAACTTGAATACGCATGCTTGGCTTCACGGTCGTGCATTCTGGGAAAACTGAAAACTACTATAGATAGACCGTACAATAACAATTTCCTTGTATCATGTTGTAGCATTAAATAACTTTGTTTATTTATTGTGTAGCTTACACTTTAAAGATAGCTACTTTTTTGTAATACTTCAATTTTCCAGGTCTTTTTTCTGACGGAAAAGCCCAAGTCATTATCTGATTGTTCTAAACAAAGATATGGGAGTTTTGTTTTTTTTTTTTTATACGCCTAACCACAATTCCAATAGGTCGCCTCCCGTCGTTTCTTTTCTTATGTATCTGTAAAACACACTTCACAAAACAATTTTGAATTGATCACTCTCCAGCTTCCATAAAAATTAAAGAATTCAGCAACATAAATCACTTGATCATGGATCCTCCTAGCTCACCTATCTTTTTCAAAAGATAAAGTTGTATAAAAGAACGATATCCTAAATATTGTACAGGATGTGATGATGAAATATATCCACACTAGAAATTGCTGTCTAGTTTCACATATTAACAAGAATTAGAGGCATTGCTATTTAACATTCATCATATAGAAAGAAAGAAAAAAATAAAGAAGAAGCCATGTTAATTGCACAAAAAGAATATTAGAGGCAGAGAATACCGGTACATTAAATCTACATTAAATAGAGGAGAAAAAAACAGATCTTGAGAATTTAAGAATAGAAAAGTTACAAGGTCACATCATAAGAGCCAGATGGGTTGAATATGGAGAAAAACCATCTCAATATTTTTGTAAATTAGAATCCCGTAATTATTTGAATAAGATTATCAAAAAGATTAAAACGGAGGAAAATAAACTATTTACAATCAGTCAGAAATTTTAAATAAAATCAGGATGTATTACAAATCTCTCTATACTTCTGTAGATGCAGAACTTCTCGACATAGATCTTGCAGAAATTATAACAGTAACTGAGGTTCCAAAACTTGAAAATCATATTGCCAGAACACTTGAGGGAAAAATTTTGGAAATGAAGTCTTAGAGGTGTTAAAAAGCATGAAAAACAATAAGTCACCAGGAAGTGATGGCTTTACCGCAGAATTTTTTAATTTTTTTGGTCAGATTTAAAACATTTTATAGTACTTGCCATAAATGACATATTTCAGAGGAAAGAACTTCCCATTTCTCAAAGATTAGGGTTAATTACATGCTTACCAAAAGGTGATAAGCCAAGAGAACTTTTGAAAAATTGGCGACCTATCACACTTTTAAATGTGTTTTATAAACTTTTATCAGGTTGTTTTAGTCATAGAATAAGATCCACCCTGGATAATATCATATCAAATACTCAACTTGGATTTTTAAAAGGAAGATATATAGGTGAAAATACCAGATTTCTTTATGATCTTATGGATTACACTGAATCTAGAAATATACCGGGATTGCTTGTACTTATAGACTTCGAAAAAGCTTTTGATTCAATATCCTGGACCTTTGTGTATAAAGTATTAGAATTTTTTGGGTTTGGTAAAAACATGGGTAAAAATTCTAAATTCAAAATTTTGTGCGTCGGTGCTTCAATGTGGATTTTTATCCGAACAGTTTTAAATCCAAAGAGGATGTCGTCAGGGAGATCCCTTGGTACCTTATTTGTTTCTTCTTTGTGCAGAAATTCTTGCAATTATGATCAAACAAAATCAAAGTATTAAAGGAATTGTTATTAAGAAAACAGAACATAAAATATCCCAATATGCAGACGATACCTGGCTTGCCCTTGACGGTTCACCTAAATCACTTTTTGCAGCATTAGATACAATTGATTTTTTCTCAAAGTTTACAGGACTTAAAATTAACAGCTCAAAAACTAAAATTGTTTGGATAGGTTCAAAAAAATTCTCTAATCAAGTTTTCCATCATTCTCGTTGGAAACTTGAATGGGGTTGTACAACTTTCAATTTACTTGGAATTAATTTTTCAGTAGAACCAGATAAAATTATTGATTTAAACTACAATGTTCAAACACCAAAGATCAAAGCATTAATTCAGCAATGGAAAAGAAGGGTTCTTACTCCTATTGGCAGAGTTACAGTTCTTAAAACACTAGTTTTACCAAAACTTAACCATCTTTTTATATCTTTACCAAATCCAAGTAAAGAAACTTTATCATTTTTGAACAGAGAAGTCTGTGAGTTTATATGGAAATCAAAATGTGATAAAATTAAAAGGAAAGTTATTACTCAGGATTTTTTACAAGGAGGATTAAAAATGTTGGATATAAATAACTTTATTACATCTCTTAAATGCTCCTGGATTAAAAGATTAACAAAAAGTAATCAACCATGGTTAGATATTTTTTGGCAATTAATGGTAAAGACATATTACATAAAGCTTTTGATTTTGGCGAAGAGTATGTGTCTTGCTTTATTGTAAAAAATAACAACATATTTTGGAAAGATATGTTTAATTCATGGTTATATTTCATGAAAACACTCAACAACAATTCATATATGAAAACTAAGTATCTGAACTTACCGGTGTGGTACAATCCCAATATAAAAATTGGAAACAAAATAATTTTTGTAAAGACTTGGTATGCAAATGGCGTTAAAAGTGTTTGTGTTTTTTTATACAATGAAGGAAATTTCTTTAATGTTACTGATTTTGGAAATAGATTTCATTTGTCTAATGTTTGCATTATGCAATATAACAGTATTATTTGTGCTATATCCAGGTTTTTAAAAACAATCTCTGTAGATAAATCATCTGTTAAGAGGGAATGTACCCCTATTATTCCTTTTTATTTTGAAAATATTATTGTATATGAAAAGTGCACTAAAATTATTTATAGATATTTGAATAGTAACAACATTATTCCTACATCAATATTTAGATGGAACCAGGAACTATCAATGCTTTTAGAATCTGATATTTTTGTTCAAGATGTTTTTAAGGTTTGTTTCAGAACAACTATGGATACTTCTGCTCAATGGTTACAGTATAGAATCCTACATAGAATCCTTCCAGTGAAATACTATTTGAAGAAAATAAGTATTTTATCTGATTATCATTGTACCTTTTGTAAATAGGATATAGAAACAATACAACATATATTTTTAAATTGTACAAAAATTTCTTCATTATGGAGTAATCTTAGCATGCACATATTTACAAAAACTTCTAAAAGAGTTGGATTTAACAAATGCAATATTATTTTAGGTGAAACGCCATTTTCTTATCATAATAGGGTGATAAATTTCATTATTTTATATACAAAGCAATATATCTTTTCTTGTTTAAAGCAGAACAAAATGCCTATGATTACTGGGCTGCTACATCATTTAACTCTTAAGTACAAAGTAGAGAAATGCATATCAATTCAAAGTTTTACAATGAACAATTTTGATTATCTATGGTCACCATGAATTAATATTTTTGAGTTATAAACACTTATTTAAACACTGGTCAACTTTAAATATTTCTTGAATTTTATATATTTTATATTTCATTCTTCTTTTAAATTCAGAGGGGAAGTGTGAAGTGTGAATGTGTGTGTGAATGTGACTAAAAAACTTATGTAACTTGACATGTCTCTTCTTGAAATAAAAAAAAAGAATTAGAGAATTAGAACTAAATTATAATTTAAAGATCAGAGACAGTTAAATCCCCCCCCCCCCAAAAAAAACTAAAACAGATCACTTGTATACAATTGAAGAGGGAGTTTTCTGAGCAAAATATTCTTTGATCGGTGTGTTATAGGGCCGAACACATACAAAAATACTATTATCCCGCTTCAGACAAAAAAAGTTTAAGACTTTAATATATCAGGATCGAACGTCGTTAAATGTTTTTTTTTATTTACACTGAAATACATAGAAATTATGTACTCTGCCATGAACACCAACATACTAATTAAATTCAATCTATACATTTTTAGCTGATATCTAAAAAATCAACAAAGATAAATGATCTATTTTTTTTTTTAATGAAAATATTTAATCTCTTTTGAATCAATCAAAAAACTTTGGTTTGCTGCTGCAAACTGCTTCAACTTAATCAATAGGATATAAGGTCACTCTGCATAACATTGACTACTGCATTTATTATTTTCATCTTCGTACCAAATTTTTTCACGTACTTATCACGTTCTGGACGTGAGAAAAATATCTGATCATTTCTTTTTGGCTTCATACAGGCACATTTCATCAGTTACAACACCTGAAGCATATTGAACTTAATTAATTAACTCTATTTACGTGCAGTCTCTGTTTCAAAATGTACGAAGGTTGTGCTGTCCGGTAAAATCATGGACAAATTTTAAAAGCGTTTTTCTCGGCAAATAATGAGCGCACTGAACTGAAATTTTCAGCAAATGTTAATTAAGGAATGACTCTAATTCTTGGCCAAATTATCGAGTATAATCTGATTTGGATCAGTTTACGCTTCGCGGATTATAAAAAAGCGTATACTGACCCAAACCAGTTCATACTCAATAATTTGGCCAAGAATTAGAGTAATTCCTTATAATTTAATTTTAAAATAATTAAACAACTTTTGGTGTAAAATTATGTTGCTTTTTGCAAGTTCAAATATACCGCTCAATAATACAACCGTAGTAACGGAAGAAATGTGAAGCGAGGGGAGGTAATAACTGATACATAGATCTATCAGCCATGATGTGTGTTTACATGAGGTTAGATGGAGTTAGTGTTTGAAGTTAAATCTTGAATTTACCATGGTTTCCGAGGACTGGAAATGAGGGGATTGCATGAATAAGATGATTAAGCTGGTCGTCAAGGGGGTGTGTCCCCATACCTAACCAGATTATACAAAATATTTTCTTAACATAAATAAACGATGGTTTACTTCAGTGCTGCTCCTTTTTTTAAATCAAGAGTGTGGCTTGATAAGATATAACATACTTGGTAAAGGTCATACATATTTCGACATGAGCATATTTAACTGAAATTTTAATTTAAAAAATACTAGTTCTATTAAAGGCAGCAGCACTTTCTAGTAAGCGAAGTATGCAGAAAGAAATGGTGACTTAAATTTTAAATTAGAACTATAGGGTATGCCCTTGAGATATTTAAGTTTGTTTACGACCTCCATTCAGTAAACATACCATGCATTTATCACGTGACTGTCCATTCATGGTAACAAACTTAGTTCAGTATAGAGTGGGGTATACTATGCTATTTAAGAAGTATTTGAGTTGTGTAAAAATAAAACGGACTTACAAAATAAATTTAGTTTTTAAAAGTTCTATTTTGCACGTCTATATTCCACTGATTTCATTAGAGTAGCCCTAATCAGTGCTGCAAAAATCGTGTATCAGCATAGTGATTTTAATCTATGCTAGGAATGTAAATTCACTATACGCAAAGTAAAAATAATAGGACAAGTGAAGGTCTCAAATGATCCATAATTCAGACATGGTTTTTTTGCACAGATACATGAACATGTATATCAAAGTATTCTTTACACATCTTATCAAAAACGTACGTTAAATCAATTACACTAATTTCTAAAATAAAAATTATAATTAGTTTATGTACAATTAAATAAAAAAAATCATACACATGTAATTTACATATCTTAATCTTTAACATAGAAACAAATTGTCCTTTTCTATGTTAATTTTCTGTAGAACAAAACAAAAAAATAAAGTGTGACAAATCACAAACACATTTTTTATCTTCTCATCAAGCTCCTCTTGGAATTTGTCTATATCATTTTAGTGATCCATGACTTATTTTTTGTGATTTTCTTTTAAAAAGAGTTCATTATCTACGTTCTCAATATCGGGTTTTCTTTCATGTGTACAATTAGAAGTAGATAATCCATATAGAAGGAGAAAAATCAATTACATGTAAGTTTCTGGAAACTGCATATAAATTGCTAAAATGAAGAGGTTTCATTTTAAAGTAGAAATCGCTCTCTTTATTTTATTTGTATAATTAAAATACTAATGATAAATTAAACCAAGAATAGAGATAAATGTTAAGAATTCAGAAACATGCATTATTTTGTTATCATTTACTCCTTTTTATTAATCCTTTTCCATATTATCTTTATTTATAATAAAAATCATTGTAAAACTCTGCTGTTTTAATAGTTTGTCAAAGAACTATTTTGTATCCTTTTTAAATTCAAAACAAATGTATCATTCACTAAAACAACATTATGGAAGAAAATAAAATCAAGGTATGTGTAAAATCTAACTATATTAATACAAAAATATCAACTTGTAAGAAAAATATATATTCCTAAAGTTGATAACATTTCTTATGATACTAATAAAGGATTTCACACCAGTACGTAAAGAACACTGATGACTATACGTAACTTCCCTCCTTACATGGCACGACTCACTGTTATAAAACTCAGATTGTTGCATTTGTAAGCAACAGGAAAATCAGGTTTCTTTGGACTCTACTTGATGGAAAATGCAGTTCATTCTAACTTCTTTTTTTCAGTAAACGTTTTGGCATCTTATTTCCCTCATTAGTTATGAATGCCTGTAATTTTATAATCAGAGGTATAAATGCCAACATGGATCATATTAAGAAATATATGTAGCAGCGGACAGATTAAGGAGTAAATGATACCAAAATTCACAGGAGATCGTTTTTTACTGCAACCACTTAAGTCAAGAGTCAAAGTTTTCCTTCACAGGACTTGATATATACACTCAATATTGTTTGCTGTCCATATTCTAATCATAAGCATCACTCAATTATTTGTTAATTTAAAATCAGTCCCACACAGAGGAAGAGATAGATGACTGTAGTATACTATTTCAATAGATATTCAAAATAATTCTTTGGAGCAATTTGATTGGTTAAGCTATAAAAACACGATTCTCCAGCTCCTCGGGAGAAGAAGTAGTGAGACACAAATTCATTACATTTAAGTAGGCCACTTGATTTTGACTCATTTTACAGATTGCGTGCAGTCTACATCGTACAAAAGGGTAGGGAAGAAAGTTGTTATTTACAATTTTGTGGTAAATCTGAGTTAATATTTGTGGACAGATATAAATTTTCAGAGGGAGGTACTTTCAATTGCAAATGTAGCGGACAGTATATAGGGAACTTGTACCACAGGCACCTGAAGTATGGATAATACCCCCCCCCCTTTTTTTTAATGAAAAAAAAATGTAAGTGTTTAATACCTCGAAAATATAAAATTTCCCCGTCAAAAACATCTATATGTTGTTATATGCAAGCAAATTGTACTTTTTCTCACGTTTAAAAATGGCCCTATTCGGTATAATAAAAATACACAAGGTAAGAAACAAAAGTTGTAAACAAACGGGGGGTTCCCCACTTCGAGACAGATTTCCAAGGTAATAATTAATGTTACCTATCATAATATTGCAAGCAATCTGTCTGGGAGATGTTCTTTTACTAGTCTCTTAAACCTAAACCCCGCTATTACCGTTTGATATGCCCGTAATGGAACGATTTATTAATCGGATACATAGATTTTCTCCATTGACAGCTTTGGAGGAGGTTTTGGAGCTGCTTTTCTGTTTCGCCTTATCTGATTGGTTAGATATTTAAACTGTATTACAATCAACCAATCAGATAAGGCGAAACAGAAAAGCAGCTCCAAAACCTCCTCCAAAGCTGTCAATGGAGAAAATCTATGTATCCGATTAATAAATCGTTCCATTACGGGCATATCAAACGGTAATAGCGGGGTTTAGGTTTAAGAGACTAGTAAAAGAACATCTCCCAGACAGATTGCTTGCAATATTATGATAGGTAACATTAATTATTACCTTGGAAATCTGTCTCGAAGTGGGGAACCCCCCGTTTGTTTACAACTTTTGTTTCTTACCTTGTGTATTTTTATTATACCGAATAGGGCCATTTTTAAACGTGAGAAAAAGTACAATTTGCTTGCATATAACAACATATAGATGTTTTTGACGGGGAAATTTTATATTTTCGAGGTATTAAACACTTACATTTTTTTTTCATTAAAAAAAAGGGGGGGGGTATTATCCATACTTCAGGTGCCTGTGCTTGTACTGCCTCGCTAGTGAGCTAGCTTTTCTAGTGAGGCGGTAGAGTCTCCCTCTCTTTCAGGCAAGTTAAGCAACAGCGAGCCTGTTTAACCCTTGGATGGGTGACCGCTTCACGTTACAAAATTGGTGGCAGCGTAGTGACTCTGGGTGTCTGGTGTCCTGCTTCAGGAAGTGTTAGAGCTAGGACTTAGTGTCCATATACAGACTTCGTGTCTGTGGACGGCAGTGGTTGCCGTATCTGAAGTCAGGTTCCGACCTACTTCAGGAAGCTCCAAGACTAGGACTTTGTGTCCAAATACGGACTACGTGTCCGGGAACGGCATTGGTTGCCGTAGCTGAAGAGGCCCAGATACTCAGAGAGAACTCGTGCTGAGCTTCGGGTCGAAGCTTCCTGAGCGGGGGGAAGTGTAGCGGACAGTATATAGGGAACTTGTACTGCCTCGCTAGTGAGCTAGCTTTTCTAGTGATGCGGTAGAGTCTCCTTCTCTTTCAGGCAAGTTAAGCAACAGCGAGCCTGTTTAACCCTTGGATGGGTGACCGCTTCACGTTACACAAATACCAAAAATTCCTTGACAAGCAATAAAAAAAAAGGTCATCAGACGTTTCTATTGAGGGGGGCACGAGCATAGTATTCAAATGTAGCTTTGTTTTCTATCGTATTACTACATTTTTTCTATAGTTTACTGTTTGTTTTCTTTAGTATATTTTATATCGGCAATTATTATTGCCCCCCCCCCCCCCCCCCCCGCCCCCGGTTCCTACGGCCATATGTGATACTTCGCGCCTTTGGTATCAACTCCTCATTTTTTTTCCCATCATCATTTTTTCCCTTCATTACCTGCTTTGATTTGACTATACTTCAACAAAAGTAGGACAACCATTTCAATGAACCTTTAAATAGTAAAAGTAATGTTTTGGGGAAAAGTGATGGGCCAACTCCC
>PRKT01000325.1:301478-339702 GCA_003671525.1 Saccostrea glomerata
CCCCCCCCCCCCCCCCCCCCCCCCCGTTCCTCTGACGTGTCTAATTGCCTTTGGTAGAGCACCTCTCTGGAGAAAACACAGGGGCGGGGTTCGATTCAAGACCCTTGGCTATCGAATTTTTCTTCTCTCCTGTAATATTTGATACCAAAATGCCGTCTGTTCAACCTGCAGCCCGGCTTAACGCCAACGGTATAAGTAGTAGAAGTCAGGGATGGTGTGTCTATTTCCTCTCAAATCTTTTATCAGTAGAAAATTTCATAATGCTTCGTAGGGTTAATGAACTGACTTCCCTGATTTTGATACACACTTTTATGATATCTATACTGGTGCCTATAATATATGTATAAACTATATACGCCTATTGAAAAAGAAATCTCATTAATTTTGAGTCATCCATATAAACTCTATCTGCAGGTCTGTAGCTCACTGGTCTGAAAATATTGGGATGGACGACCTGAGAACTACAGTGCCACTCAATCCCATTTCTCAGTAGAAAATTGCCTTTATTGTTAGTGAAATGGGGCTAAAATAAAATTATAGTTTGTTTGGAATTGCCTCTCGCCTCATTGAAATACCCCCCTCCTGAAAAAATTTTATTGACCAAAAGTAGGAAGATTTTTTTTTATCTAATCAATTTTTTTGCCTATTACATGTATCACATGCACCATTAAAAACACTGAAATATAGTGTCAGATCTATGTAAAGATTAGGTTTTCAATTAAAAAAAAAATAATATCCCTCCCTCCCTCCTGTGTCTAAAACCCTTCAGGCGGCAATTCCAAACAAACAATTTTTTAAGGATGGCCCGGGTAAACTTTCAAAATATTGACAATTTTCCCTGTTTTTAGACACAATTATATACGAAGCTACTTAATAAACAAAGGAATTAACAAAGTAAAAAAAGAACAGTGAAATGTTTTGTTTTTCACCTATATCATGCAATTTCCATTCCTCATTTTAAAAAAAATGAAAAGGAAATTCGGGGTAGCCTTTATTGTGTAGTGAAAAGAGGGCATATCAAAACACAAAAATATGACATTTTTATCCTATAACTACCCCTTGCATTGACCTAATCAAGGTAACCTAATAAACCAAAGCTTTATCCGGTCACTGCCCTAATAAAGCCTTGTGCATTTATTCCGACGCTCAAGTTTTTGAATTTTCAAAAAAAAAAATAAAATTGAGAAAATCAGATTTTTTTTTTTCCGATGTCAAATTTGAATCGGGATCGAGATTTCAAATTTACGAACTCGTACTTCCGGTTTTAAAATGCATGATGGCGGGTAACGAAGGTAGATTTGTCAAGTCCATAGCAGCACTAAACCTTGGTGTAATGTAAATATTTATCGATAGGAGTGCCATTCAGAACGTTTCACTCATTCAGAGAACAATGACATGTTGGTGAGATAATTTTGTATCTGTATTCAAAAGTATCTGTCATCTCTCTCACAGGCTGTAAATTATTTTCCCCCCTTAGGTTTAAAACTGCCCATGATAGCCATTGTTTAGGTGTCTGTTATAGCTTTCAGTCTTAGCATCATTCTTCAGAAGATGGTCGCTTATGCATCAGATATACTGAATAAAACTTTGTGAGAGATTAAAAGTTAAGTCCATTTGAGGAAGAAATAAACAATAATTTTGCCCAAAGAAACAAAATATCTCAACTATTTAAAAACAAGTATATACAAAATTACAAATATATACAGGCATGTAGTATCGTTTGTGGCAGCCAGAAAAATTATTTTACTCTTAATTCAAATTGAAAAAAATTCCATCTTACTCCCTAATACTCCCTGTCTGTTTTAAGAAAGGAATTATAATTTTAGGTCTCAAGTATATAAAGAACAATTTCAACACATTCACCTAATACATGTACATATTAAAAATATGAAGATACATATATATTGAAAGAGTTTTAAAATTTTTTTTTAATCAGTATTTTGAACAACATCACGAGATTTATCATTTATATCACTGGCCCCAACTGGTAGATGATGAAATAAACAATAAAAGGTTCTATTTTCCCCTTTGTAACCCTTATGTGTCCAGTGGCAATGAGTCTGTTAGGAGAGCATAAAAAAAAGAAGCAAAAATTAATGTAGAAAAGTCGATAATGTATAAAAAAAAAATTTTATTTTTTTTTTATTTCCTCCTCCTACGGGACTTTTTCATTCTGATGTTCGTAAACCTAAAAATAAAAAAAATGCTGGCCTTATGAAAGAATTGTCTCTCCATCCTTTATTTTTCTTAACACATAACGCTGTTTTACGTGGAAGGGAGGTCTACTTTACCAGAAGTTATGCATTTTAGCGCAATTTGACGTCATTTTAACGCGTCTGAAACATCGCTTCGTGAAAATTTATGTGCAGATCAAGTAGAATGAGTCCCGTTAATTAAAGAAATTAATTATGTCATATCTTATGCTTACAATTTATCATCACTGACAATTTATTTTGGGCACGTAGCATTGAGGGGATGAGTGGCTTTTGATATGATTTTGTGCAGGTATTATATCTATTTAAAAGCTAAGATTGGAAAAAGTTATCGTAGTTTTATTTTTTAAAATTCATTTTGACAGGTTCTCTAATTGTGACGGATAGCTGTATAAAAGAAGAAGTATAGACTTATGTACAGGTTTGTATCTTTTCTTATTATGTGTGCTGGTAAATGAACTAGGCAAAAAAATATTCATCTTGATTCACAAGTCAAACATTATGTACAAAGTTCAAAGTAGCATACAGGTTCATTTTGTGAAGCAGTGTTAAGAGGCCAAATAAAAAAATATTTATTTGCTGTACTCCAACCAACCCATCAAAATCATACCTACTTACCCAATTATTTTTTTCTCAGCATTTTAAATTTTCATCGTTACCATTTTTCTGGTTCCTTTGACATACAGATTGCCTATAGGGTTTTTAAAGTTTAAGTTTTTTTATTTCCTGAAGACCTTAAAAGTTTTGATATCAACAAGTATTAAAACTGATTAGCTGTTCCATGTATACATTGAAATGAGAGAAAAAAATTAAATAACAATTATGTCTCAGTAATTTAAACGACATTTATCAATGTGTTAGATTATTGGAAAACAATACTTACCTTCCTACCTACCTACCTATCTAAGTACCTACCTACCTACTTTCCCTCTAAAATATGATCTGGAGTACATTATATAAATCAAACAATTATTTTTTCGTGAAAGCCCCAGCTCTCTTTTTCTTGTCAGCAAAGAATGACTCCTTACTATTATACATGTATATCCTTGTACATGTGTTATTTGATACTAAATAAACTTAAAATTATGTTTATCAATACTTTGTAAAATGTTTACTGATAAGACATTGTTACAAAAGAAACATACTCTGGTATGAAGAAACAAAATAGTTACGGGGAAGTTGAATAACTCATTTTTATGCCCCGCCATGAATATGGCCGGGGCATATAGTGTTTGTCATGTCTGTCTTCAGTCCTTCAGTCCTTCCGTCCTTCCGTCACACTTTGCGTTTAGCTCTGTTCAATGCTAAGTTTCAAAGAAACTATCCAAGATATTTTCATCAAACTTCATATGCTGATAGATATTGATGAGAGCTATGCAACTGCATCAACATTTTTTTTACCTTGACCTTTCCTTTGACCTTGACTTCACTTTTCTTAAATTAGTGATTAGCTCAGTTTTAAACATACCATTCAAGATGGTGTTATCAAACTTCACATGTTGATACAAACTTGCACGGATGATGCATCTCGGGATGAACACTACCAGACTTGCTTCGGATGCTGGATATGACCTACATTTTCCAGATGAGTGACCAGGTTAAAGTTTTTGGAGCAGGTCCATTCCTAAGGAACTATAAGCCCTACTTGGACCAAACTTGCATGGATGATGCATTTAGAGATGGACACTACCAGACTTGCTTGGGATGCTGGATCTGACCTACATTTTCATTCCCAAGTAACTATAAGCCCTGCCTGAACCAAACTTGCATGGATGATGCATCTAGGGATGGACAGTACTAGACTTGCTCTGGATGCTGGATCTGACCTATATTTTCATTCCCAAGTAATTACCGGGTATAAGCCCTACCTGAACCAAACATGCATGGATGATGCATCTAGGGATGGACACTACCAGAATTGCTTCGGATGCTGGATCTGACCTATATTTTCCAAACAAGCAATTGAGCTGCATCACTATTCAAGATATTCTGATCAAATTTTATGCACATACAAATTTTCATGTTGCTTTACTAATATATCCTCGGCGGGGCATTCATGTCCTATGGACATATTTCTAGTTTATCATGCTATAATGCAAAGTCAAACTTGATGCATTAAGTAAACACCAAAATTTAAGAGAAATAGGTATCAAGGTGCTTCAGGTCACCCATACCATCAGGTCATTAAATGGCCACCAAAAGTTTTATTTGTCTACCATTTCACCTGCCCCCCTGGGGCCTGGGGGGTGGGGCAAAAACCACTTAAATTATTGCAATCCTTAAAAATCCTCTTCTTTACTCCTGGACATCAAGCAGGCAAACTATTGTTATGAATGTAATGAGCATTGAGTCCTCTACTTAAATTGTGAAATTCATGGCCCCAGGGTCGGGGGTTCTAGTGCTAGGGCGGGGCTATATACATTATATAGTGAAAATGCATGATTTCTTTGAAAATCTTCTTCTCTGCTCCTAGGTATTAAATAAACTAGCCAAGCACATAGTTCTGATGAGCAAGAGTGCCTCTTCCAAAAATTGCGAATTTTATGACCCCAGGGTCAGGGGTTCTGGTGTTAGGGCGGGGCTCTATTGGTTATGTAGTGAAAATGCATAAATTATTTGAAAATATTCTTCTCTACTTCTGGGTATTAAATAAACTAACTAAGCACATAGTTATGATGAGCAAGGGTGCCTATTTAAAAATTGTGAATTTTATGACCCCAGGGTTAGGGGTTCTGGTGTTAGGGCGGGGCTCTATTGGTTATATAGTGAAAGTGCATTTTTTCTTTGAAAATCTTCTTCTCTACTTCTGAGTATCAAATAAACTAACTAAGTACTTTGTTATGATGAGCAAGAGTGCCTCTTCCAAAATTGTGAATTTTGTGGCCCCAGGGTCAGGGATTCTGGTGTTAGGGTGGGGCCCTATTGATTATATAGTGAAAATGCATTTATTCTTTGGAAATCTTCTTCTCTGCTCCTGGGTATTAAATAAACTAACCAAGCACATAGTTATGATGAGCAAGAGTGCCTCTTTCAAAATTGTGAATTTTGTGACCCCAGGGTCAGGGGATTTGGTGTTAGGGCGGGGCTCTATTGATCATATAGTGAAAATGCATAAATTCTTTGAAAGTCTTCTTCTCTGCTTCTGGGTATTAGATAAACTATGTAATTAAATAGTTATGTTGATCAAGAGTGCCTCTTTCAAAATTGTGAATTTTATGACCCCAGGGTCAGGGGTTCTGGTGTTAGGGCGGGGCTCTATTGGTAATATAGTGAAAAATTAATGCATTTATTCTTTGAAATTCTTTCCTTTGCTTCTGTGTTTATGACTATGATCCAAATATATATATTCATGATGAAGAAAGGTGCACCTAGCAAAATGGTTATTTTTTATGCCCCCGCCCCTTCCCTGGGTCGGGGTGAGGGTGGGGGGGGGGTACAAAGTCTAAAATTAATTAATGCTTTGAAATTTGCTCTTTGGTGTTAATCAACCATTTTATGATAAAATTTGCAAAATTTTAAAATATGTGGACCCAGGATCAGTGGTTCCTTTGGGATGAGGTGTACAACTGGTTATAAAGTGGAAGTGCATTTTCTCTTAATTGTACTCTGATCTACCTCTGGGTATTAAGTAAATAGAGTTAGCATGCTAAGTCAAAATTATTAAAAGCAATGGTACCTCTTTCAAAATTGTGAATTGCGAATTCCATGGCCTCTGGTTTATAACATGAACCAAATTTAATTGTTTGAAAGTTGTTGCACAATACTCAGGTGACCTATAAGGCCCGTGGGCCTCTTGTTGTTGCTATTTGAGAACATACAAATACTGGGATGAATTGAACCAAAGTTGGTACAAATTTAAAATTCTTCAAATGAAGGGCCAATTTTCATCTCCAAAGGGAGATAATTAAAAAAAGGGGAATAATTAGGATAGTGTGGAGCCATAATACGGGACCAAAGTTAATAAAACTTTTAAACAAATAATTTTTCAGAAGATTTGATACTAAATTATGCGTTAAGTTCCTTAACTGTATAAAAATAATCTTTTATTGGATGAAAGTATATGCAACTCGTACCAAAATTATCAGATTACAAAATATATGTTTCATAACCTCTAATTAATCTGGGAAAAGAAAAATGAGGAGTATTCTTTTATTTCTTGATTAATAAATAAAAAGCTTAACTTTGTATATCTGATGCCTATTATTAAATAATGATGAATAATAATTATTACTATGTGAAGGCATTTTCTACTTAACATGTAAATATATGAAAAAGTTGTCTGTCAATAAGTTTGATTTAATTTTGACAGGTTCTACAAATTGTGATGGATATCCGTGTAGATGAAGAATACATCCCATCCTAATGACACAGACACAGGGTTCCGTGCACTCTACATAACCAAAGTCTCTGTGGTATATATATCTTTATTACATTTGTTATTGGTTCATCTATAATCTGAAAGCTTGTGAACGTTTCTGATCACCATCATTGTCCAGCCTCTGTCTGACAGTTTGTCCGTAAACTTTTAACATACAGTTGTATAGATTTTTATTTATTTATGTTTTGGAGAACGTTCAACTTCTGGGCCAATTTTACCAAAGTCTTTGTAAAGAATCATTGGTAGTGATGTATTAATTATAATTTGTTTGAGGGTCAAGTCCAAATTCTAGAGGAGATAATTAAAAAGAAGGTAAACATATTTAAGACAGTGTGGAATCATAATATCATTATTAGAGCAAAGTTTAAAATAGGAAGATAAAAAATTTGTTAAGAATTACCGTATTTGGCCGAGTATAATACGCATTGATGTAAAATACGCACCCCCCCCTTTTTGAGTCTGAAACTGGGGGGAAAACGCAGTTCGGATGTATTATACGCAACAGAAAAATTTAACAAGCGATGTTCTGAACTATGAAAATCACGGTAATTTGTTACGAAAATCGGCGCGAGGATTAGGTGTCAAAAATTTACTGAACACACTTTTTTTAAAATACATACTTTATAACTTTCTCTTAATCCTGACATTCCGTATCGCTGCAATCTAAGAGAAAATTATTTATTCATTTATTTCAACAAAACACAAGATAATGTTGCATAAAAGTATTAACAGATTTTTTGTAGATGTAGAATATAACACTGCTTTATATGTTTTGATCTCGGCCGTTGGTGTATCAGCCCGAGCGGTTGGTATCGGCCCAAGCTCTAATAGCTGAGACAATCCTAGGGTCAACAATATATAGGTAAGATATCAAAACAGCGATATGATGTATGTTGTTTATATCATGTATTATAATAAAACCAGACAATTTAGGATAATTGAATGCATACTTATATATTGGAAAAAGATTGAAAACATTCAGTTCGTATTTTAGTGGCAAGAAAATAAAATTACTATTTATTAGAGCAATCCACTTTTGTTTTTAATCTTCGTAAATGAGGTAAAGACGTAATGCTTGACGAAAGTTACTGAATAATCACAAATGAAGAATAGCGATGATGAGAAAGAATTTGACCATTAAGAAGAAATTAACAGGTATTTCTGAAACCTTTTTCCTACCAAAGCACATTTGATTATAAAGATTTGAAGGTCCCAAACTTAAGAGAGTTCTACTTTCAGTTTCAAGCATGCTTCCTGTCATAACAGGCTAGGCCAGAAGTTTTCAACTTTTAAAAATACATGCTTAAACATAGCATATAAAGAGAAATTTGTATATTCTTACAGCCGAAACAGATAAACAAGTCAACCTTTTCGTGTTCAAAATATGTGTTAATATGTTCTATTTTAATAAGAGTTACCTCTCTTACGTCAGGAGCAGCATCGTTTGTCACACGTTTCAAAAACTTAATTTTCTTTATGTATTAGCTTATTTATTTTCAAAAATTCAGATGTAATTTTAGTATACAAAATACCTTTCTTTAAAACGTATATACTTATTTTACTGACATAAATATACACATATTAAAAAGAAATAATTAAAATTTGAGGGCGAAACAACCCCTTAGTAACAGGACAAGACATAGTGATGTCGCCCTCAGGGCAATGCAGCCCTCGCTCCTAGCAGCTGTCTTATCAAGTCAAAATCATGTGTTATAATCAAGGATGATACACTACTAGCTTTATGATATACATGTACTTGTAGTTATAATTCTAAGTTGTTTTTATCATGGTCCCTGGAGAAGAATAAGCCCACAATTTGGTATCAAAACATGTAGAAAAAATCATTAAAAATTTTCTTCTCAAAAATTACTTGACTAGTGAAGATAAAACTTATATCAGCTTGTGAGCTTACTGAAATATGTAAATTCTCAATTTTCAAAATTTCAAGAACAGGGAGGGGGAAGGGGAGGGGCAAAGGGACAAAGGTGAGCATTGTGGCACAGAGACCTCTTGTTTATATTTATGTTGATGCGGTATAAAGTGCTTTAAATGGCTTTTCATTGAAGTAAGGAAGATTGAGTCAATGTAATATTCCCTTGATTTTCATTGATCTTTTATACATATTTGTAAGTAATTGAATTGACACAATTTAAAATATAAATTTAAGAACTATACCATGTCAGATTCATATATTCATATCAATTTGATGTCAATTGATCTTGATTAGATATCTAACAGATTTTTTAATGATGCAATCTTTTTATATAGATCAGATTCCAGTCCAGTGCTGTGTACAAAGGACTCTCCTCAGTCAATCAATGTAAGGCGTCAGCACCACGTACAGTATATGTACAGTATATGTACAGTGTACAAGGTACAGTTGTGATCTCAGGGCCAACAGAAATTACAGAATCTGTTTTACTTGTCTCGACATGTCATGACATCTAATTATTGTACATTATGCAAATTTTGAAGACGGACAAATATCATTTGATATATCAAAATGTAGATAAAATCAGATTAATTTGTTAATAAGCAATATTTGTTAAAAAAAAGTCTAGAGACAAATAAATAAACTTAATGTAAATACAGTATATCGTGTTTTAAAGAGACAATTATTGAATGATCTAAATAAGTACATTGAAAAAACTGTAAAGAGAGTCTATGTTTTTGATGTAGATAATTCTAGCACTGTGTTGTAATTTACAGAGAGATCTCCCTGACTGAGGAAATCAACATAAAACCACAGGATGAAGAGGAAATAGATGTCTGCTGTCAATGATGTATAGAGCAGTGCTACAGAAATCTGTCACCGTGTCTGGTGTTAGTCGGTGTCGTCACATTTCACGTGTTACATCAGACCGGGTCTGGATCAGTGATAATGAAGGCAATCTTGTACTGACAAACACAAGAGGAGTAGAACTAGATCGGGTGACAGATAAAAAAAGTGATGTGGGAGGACACACTGTGAACCGTGAGTGTGATCTAATTTATATAGACAGGGATTATAACATAAATAAACTGTCTTCAGAGAACAAAGAAAAGACTACAATAATAAAGTACAACACATGGCCATGGGAACCATGGTGTGTCTACAGCTCCCCCTCCACTGGACACCTGCTGGTCATGATGTATAGAAATGATACAAGGACAGGCAAGGTAGTGCGGTATAACTCCACAGGAGAAAACATCCAGACCATACAGCCCCACGACATCATCACAGGTCAGGGTCTGTATATTAGACCTACCTACATCACAGAGAACCGCAATGGAGATGTTATTGTGTCTGACTGGGGCCGTGGTGTAGTGGTGACAGATGAAGACGGTAATTACCGATTCTCCTACACAGGACCTCCATCAGGATCAGTACTATCACCACGTGGAATCTGTACTGACGCGCTGTCACACATCCTGCTGTGTGATGGTTACACCGGGTCAGTACTGATGTTAGACAGTGAGGGTAACTATCTGACAGAGATAAAGACACCACAACATGGGATAAACAGACCATGGAGCCTGAGTTATGATGAGGACACACACCTACTGTGGGTAGGGTCAGACGACGACAACAGAGTCAACATATACAGAGTGGTAGATACAGACTCTCTGACTGGTAAGTAATATTGTATATTGTTATAGTTAAGTTAGTTTAATTAGTTTAATTGTTTTACAATACTGTATGTACACAGTATGATAGATAATTTAATAATTACTGGGAAAGTCATGACTGAATTAAATTACAATGATTGTTTTCAGTTGGATAACATATTACATGTTTAGTTTGATTACAACTAGACAAGAAATATTTCTAAGATGAGGATACATTAATTATAAAAAGTATTAAACTATAGATACATTATTCGTATATTATGTTTATTATTTAATTAGTGTTTTTATAATGTATACTTGGTTTAGGAAAATAAAGTTTTTAAGTTTTGATGTCTTTGACAAACACGGATTTGTAGCAGATCAAATTTAACATATTTTTTTACATATAAAAATAAATATTCTATTTTACATCATGTACACATGCTAAATATTCTAACTGGTAATTGATTGTTTGAACAACTCTGATTGATTTTAGCTTCTGTTTTGGTTGACATCATGATTGTGGATGAAACTTTATAGCATATATACATGTATGCATACATATTAAAGCTTCGGGTTCCTAACTTGAGGAAATCGAAGGGGGATTGAATGGTGTGGTTTAATGTTTGTTTAAGTGTTTGTATGTCACTAACACATGTCTAAGGAAATGGAATCTAGAGAATAGTCAACTGTTTAATGGAGTGTGGGGTGTGAGGTATAGGGAGGGATTAGGGGTTTGGAGGGCGACATTTTATTTCACTAAACAGTATATTGATATAGTTTTTTCAATACTTTATTCAAGCAAAAATAAGTCAATCTCTGAGAAGACATACTGGTAGTTTTGATATCAACACCAGTGACATTAACCCAGCTCTGTTTAGGAATGTTGTGTATTTCTGTAGCAGGTGTTCAGTAAATCTACACTGTGTACTGGGTTGACATCGTACATGTATATTACATATAGTGTTCACAGATTGTAGCGGTTATAACTAAGTTGCATCATCTTCCCAGAATTTGTGTGTGTGTGTGTGTGTGTGAGGGTGTGTGTGTGTGTGTGGATCAAATAGTTAATCATTTACATTGCAGTAGACACCTAAAGATTAATTAAATGTTGAAAAATGAAAGAATGTGAAATTGTTCTTGACAAGGGTACAGTAATAAAATCAAGATGTGAGACTCACCCTTAACATGAGTAATACAGGGAAACATTAAGAAAATATATGAGGATGATGAAATGCTAGATATATCTTTATGTACTACATGTATATTGTGTATATTATTTTTTTTTTCTTGTGAAAAGATCTCCCACTGGATGATTTCTAATGTGGGACTTTTATACTAGTTATATGGAAAAACATTAAGGACATATAAGATAATGATAAAATGCTAGAGATATCTTTATCTATCTTGTGTATATTGTTTTACAATTTTTTCTTCTTTTTGTTTTAAAAGGTCTCCCTGTGGAGGATTTCACATGCAGGAAACATCCAAGTCGTCCATTATCCCAGTTCTGTATCCCGTGTGACGTCACCTTGTGTATAATGTGCATCTTGACATCTGATCATAAAAAACATGATGTTAGAAATATTGAGAAATTATTCAGAGAAATTTACAAGGAAAAAGGTTTGTAATTATATAGAATGTGTTTTATTTGAAACATCTAGACCAAAATAATCAACTGTGTCCTTCATTTTTAGCTCACTTGTGCTGACAGCTCAAGTGAGCTTTTGTGATCACATTTTGTCTGTAGTCCATCTGTCCGTCTGTCTGTAAGCTTCTCAATGAACAACTGGACCAATTTTAACTAAACTTTCCAAAAAGCATCCTTGGGTGAAGGGGATTCATGTTTGTTCATTTGAAGGACCTTGCCCTAATTCAAGGAGATAATTTAAAAATAGTGCTAATTAAGTGGCATATTTTAAAAATCTTTTTCTCAAGAACCACTGGGCTAGGAAAGTTGAAACTTTTGTGGAAACATCTTTAGGTAGTGTAAATTCAAATTTATTCAAATCATGACCCCAGGGGTAGGGCAGGCCCACAAGGGAAGATCAAAGTTTTACAAAGAAATAATATGGGAAATCTTTAAAAATATTTTTCTAAAAAATAGCAAGTCATGATTGGTCATATTTATATGAAAGCATCCTCAATATGAAATTTATTCAAATCATGACCCCAGGGGTAGGGTAGGGCCACAATTGATGATCAAAATATTACATTTTAAGTTTACATTTGAAAAAAAATTTTCTCCAAAACCACCGGGTCAGGAAAAATGAAAATCATATAGGAGCATCCACAGGTTGTGTGGATTTAAGTTTTTTTTCTTCCAAATATTGACCCCTGGGGATGGGGAGGGGGCAAAATAAACTATCAATTTTTCCATACGAAAACATAGGAAAAATCTTTTATAAAAGTCTTCAAACAACAGCAGAGCCATGATTTGTCAAGTTATATGGAAGCCTCCTTAGGTAGTGTAGTTTCAAGTTTGTTCAAATCATGACCCCCATGGGTTAGGGTGGGGGCCACAATAGAAGTTGAAGCTTATAGGATTTTTTTTTTCAAAACTTTTAACGCCCTGATTAGTCTTTGAAATATGGTAACATACTCAGTGTAGAATCAAGTTCAAATCATACCTCATCCCCTTCGGGATATAGGTTGCTACGACTCATAAATTACTGATCTCGCCAAAGTGCTCAGGTGAGTGATATGGCCCATGAGGGTTTAGTACCATTTTGTAACTTATTAGGTCACTTGAGTTATGTTAATTATAGCTATCTGTTTTTCTTTGTGTATGTCCATTGTGCATCTCATGCTAATATTTGAAAATTATTACATTATGTAAAATTTTAACAAATTTTGGTGAAGAGGAACAAAATTGTGAATTTCATGGTCCTTGTCCCCTTTGGGTCTGATGGGTTGATGGGTTGGACTTAACTCAATCTCTATTATAACATTTCCAACAGTTTTAAATTTGAGCAGGAAAGTACATGCAGTGTCCTTTTGTTATACCCCCACCCCCATGTCATCCTCACATGCCACAGAATTTGAAGTCCCTTTCTTCTCATTATATAAAACCACACCATTTGGAATATTCCCCATTTTAAAAAACGTGTTACTGAGTTATCTTCCATTGAAATCGAAACTCTTCTACACCAACATAACTTCCGCGGACTACGCATTACGCATTATGATAATCCAACAAAATAGTGATTTACTTACACGCTGAATTAAAAAAAAATAAAAGAAGGAAACGGTTTGCAAATTTTTTTTAGATAATTAGCGATTTTATAAAGTTTCTGTTAGCCCCCCTTTCTGGTAAGCGATATGAATTAGCCAGGCAGTACACATGTAGCATCGTCTTTAAAAATGAGGGGGGGGGGGCAGAGAAATATTTCTTTTACTTATGTGGAAAAGTTGACAAGCAAAAAAAAACCCTTGCCCAAAGACCAAAAAACAACTTATCTCAGTACCAATTCCTTGGCATACAATACTACATTTCCCTCATATAACTTTACCGTAGGACAAACTGGGGGGGGGGGCTGTCTTTCAATGAACATTTTCAAAACATGTAGTAAAAGTAATGTTGGGAAATTTTTTTACCACGGTAATTAAAATCTTATATTCTACAGGATACATCTTATTTATGTCTAAAAAAAAGGATAATGCATGTAAGTTTGTAATAAGCATTCAGGCACGTAACATATACTATATGAAATGTTAGGGATGGGTATCGCCAAAAATTTCATATCGAGATATATATCACAATTTTTCCCACAATATCACGATAATATCATGATATTTTTAAAAACAGTTTTCACAATGATTTAATATGAAAAGTCATTATTTTGCTTAAAAATATGCTAGAAAAAAATTACTTTCTTGAAATTTTATGTATATAAAAATAATTGTTAGGACGGTAAGATGCCGTTCTTTTCACTTTTTACAACATTTTTTTTTTTACTTTCTGTAATTGTTATTTGAAAGATTGAAGAAATAAATGAATAGTTTCTGGACTTAATAAAATGTTCCTTCATACCGGTATTTAGGTCTCGGTTTCACGATATGTTTCACGCAACAAAAAATCGCGATATACCGGTATACCAATAAAATTGCACATCCCTATGAAATTGTAGGGTTGGTTGCCCCCCCCCCCCCCCCCACAACATTTTTTTTATCATTTTAGCTCACCTGAGCTGATAGCTCAATTCGGCTTTTCTGATCATATTTTGTCCGGCGTCCGTCTGCCTGTCTGTAAATTTTTCACATTTTCGACTTCTTCTCAAGAACTGCTGGGCTAATTTCTTCCAAACTTGCCACAAAGTATCCTTGGTTGAAGGGAATTCAAGTTTATTCAAATGAAGGGCCACGCCCTCATTCAAGGGGAGATCATTGGGAATAAATGAAAATTTTGTGACATATTTTACAAATCTTCTTCTCAGGACCCACTGTGCCAGGAAAGATGAAACTTATGGAGAAGCATCCTCAGGTAGTGTAAATTCAAGATTGTTTAAATCATGACCCCCAGGGGTAGGGCGGGGCCAAAATGGCCGACCAAAGTTTTGCATAGAAATATATAGGAAATTTCTTTAAAAATCTTCTTCTCAAGAATGACAAAGCCATTTTTTATCATATTTATATGGAAGCATGCTCAGGTAGTGTAGATTCAAATTTGTTCAAATCATGACCCCCGTGGGTAGGGCGGGGCCAAAATGGCCGACCAAAGTTTTACATAGAAATATATAGGAAAATTCTTCTAAAATCTTCTTCTCAAGAATGACAAAGCCATAATTCATCATAATAAATATGGAAGTATATTCAGGTAGTGTAGATTCAAATTTGTTCAAATCATGACCCCGGGGGGGGGGGGGGGTAGGGCGGGGCCAAAATGGCCGACCAAAGTTTAACATAGAAATATGTAGGAAAATTCTTAAAAAAATCTTCTTCTCAAGAATGACAAAGCCATAATTCATCATATATATAATGGAAGCATGCTCAGGTAGTGTAAATTCATTTTTGTTCAAATCATGACCCCCGGGGCTAGGGCGGGGCCAAAATGGCCGACCAAAGTTTTCAAAGATCATATATAGGAAAATTCTTTTAAAATCATTTCTTAAAATTAGCAAATCCATGATTGGTCATGGGACTACTTTTGGATTTAAACTTTACAATAAAAACCATTTTCAACTTTTTCCTACCCTTAGTGCTCAGGTGAGCACATGGGCCTCTTGTTTAGTGATGTAAAGAAAAAAAATTGGCATTGAAATAAAAAGGGCCTCTACGCTCGAAAACTTATGTATCAATTTCGTTTTTCCCTCGTGTAGCGACAGTAAAACAAAAAAAGGAGCGGATCGAGGATCTGATTTTAATCAGAATGGATGCTATTTTAATTAGTCTTTCTTCGTTTCATGACACATGAGATTAAATTATTCATTTAGAATTCCATTCGAAGTTTCAATTATATAAATGGAATCACAAACATAAATTTCTAGAAATACGGTTATTTCAAATGAAATATAGGTTTTTAATTGTCACCAAATGTGTTCTGGTAAGTAAACTATGTTATGACATACAATGGAGCAAAAACGCAGTTTCTTGATAAGTTGATATCGGTCGCGGAAGACGAACTACTGCTGTATATGCAGCAATTTCAGAGGTAAAACTGCAGATGGACATGCCATCAGTCTCCAAAAAATTCCAAGAGATGCAGAGAATAAAATATGGCTTCAGCGTGCTAGATTAATTCGTAAAAACTTTATAACTATACAAAAATTCTTATATTTGTTTTGCACATTTTGTAAATAAAGACGATTTGTCTGCAGAACATCCACTACCAAAAATGAAATTTTAGCTTTTGTTATTTTTTTTAAAAATAGGCCTTTTCGAATATGTATCAGCATTTTTCAGTTTTCTGTTTCGGGGTTTTATTGATAAGAGGGTGGGGGGAGGCTCACACAGCGCTTTAATATACTAGTATACAGATTAATAAAAATCCAGAAAAAGGCTATGAGTGAGCAATTTTTTAAAAAAAATACGAATCAGTTAAGATTTTTTTATTCACAAACAAAATAACAATGTGTCGTATTACAGGCATTACATCATGATCATTTTTACATCAGAACGTCCGTGGAAGTGACTTTCTTTATAGCGCATGCGTATTTAACACAGTAAGAAAGTTCCCTTCAGGGGAAATAACTCACCTATTTGAAATGGGGAATAAATCTGTCTGTTACTGTTATTATTGCCCCATTAGTTCCCTCAATTAGAATACCTTTTTAGCTCACCTGAGCCAAAGGCACAAGTGAGCTTTTCTGATCACATTTTGTCCGGTGTCGTTCGTCACTTTTCATATTTTCCACTTCTTCTCAAGTAGTCTGGTCCTGATTTTTAAAAAGGAGGTTAGAAATAACTTCTAACGGCAAATGATTATTATTTGGTCCGGCAGAGTTTTTTAGCTCACATGAGCTGAAAGCTTAAGTGAGCTTTTCTGATCATCCATTGTCTGTCGTCCGTCCGTCTGTCCATCCGTTTGTTAATTCTTCACATTTTTAACTTCTTCTCAACAACCACTGGGTCAATTTTAACCAAACTTGGTACAAAGCATCCTTGAGTAAATGGAAATTTAAATTGTTAAAATAAAGGGCCAGGTCCCCTTCCAAGGGGAGATAATCAATAAAATACAAAAATAGGGTGGGGTCATTAAAAAATCTTCTTCTTAAGAACTACTAAGCCAGAAAAGCTGAAACTTACGTGGAAGCATCCTGGGATAGTTTAGATTCTCAATTGTCAAAAACATGACCCCCGGGGGTAGGGCGGGGCCACAATAGGGAATCCAAGTTTTACAAAGAAATATACAGGAAAAGTTTTTAAAAATCTTCTCAAAAACCAGAGGGCCAGAAAAGCTGAAACTTATGTGGAAGCATCCTGGGGGTAGTGTACATTCTAAATTCTTAAAATCTTGACCCCCAGGGGTAGGTTGGGGCCACAATGGGGAATCTAAGTTTTACATAGAAATATGTAGGAACAATCTTTAAAAATCTTCTTCTCAAGAACCAGAGGGCTAGAAAAGCTGAAACTTATGTTGAAGCATCCTGGGGTAGTGTACAATTTGTTAAAATCATGACACCCGGGGGTAGGGCGGGGCTACAATAGGGAATCCAAATTTTACATTTTAGAAATATATAGAAAAAAATTTCTTCTTAAGCACCAGTGGACCAGGAAAGCCGAAACTTATGTGCAAGCATCCTGGGGTAGTGTAGATTCTAAACTATTAAAATCAAGATGGGGGTGGGGGTAGGGGCCACAGTAGATGTAAGAAGAGGTGAAATCTGATAAAGAACTGCATCACCAAAGTTACTCAGGTGAGCAATGTGGCCCATGGACCTCTTGTTTAACCTACTTTGAGTATGCTGAATCCGAAAAAATATGCTAGGCTTCATGAAAATGGTGTTAAAAAGGTCAAAATGGCGATTCAAAATGGCGGACATCCAACTTTTCTAATTTTCTCTTAATATCGTCCAAAAAGGAGAAATATTGTTTGAATATCTGACTGAGTATAATACAACTTAAAAAATGATAATGAAATGCTGATATTATTAGTTTAAGTCAGAATATTTAATCATTTCTACACTTAATTCGAATTTTCTCTAATTTAATCATTTCTACACTGAATTCGAATTTCTCTGATTTATTTATCCATTGATCTATATTTCTACTTTATAGTTCTTTATTATTCTAATGCAGTTTAAAGTTGCAAATTATTTCATTTTCTGTTACATAAAAGTCATATTTTAGTGTGATGTCACGCTAAACTTTTCCCGTATAAATTAGGCACCGCCTCCTTATTTCAGCCTTAACAATGCAGCGTATAATCTGTTTTGAGAAAATCATATACGTATAAACCTTTATAAAGTTATTTTTACCATTTGAGCAAGTTGAAAAATTAAGCGAAAGGCCAGTACATGCTGGAATTGTACTTCACCCCTGAAGCATTATACATGTAGGACCTGGCCACAATAAGGTATTAAATTCATACAAAGCAAGGCCATAATTTTTAATAATGAAAAAGAAGAACTTTTGAGTAATGTAGATTCAAATTTGTTCAAATCCTACCCCCCTGGGCAAGAGTAAAAGATCATAAAAAGATCGTAAAAATATAAAATTCTACTAAAACCCTGATCAGTCAAAGAAATATGGAAACGTTTTAAGTACGCATAGTTACAACTTAACCCCTCTCCCTTGAAGAAATAAGTTTGGACCACGTGTTTATTTAAACTTCTTAGTTCTTGACTAATTTCTTCTGCTTTTTCTCTAGTCCAAAAAAAAGTACGGTGAGTTTTGTGGTATATGGACTTTTTGTTTATTTGTAGATGGAGATGCAGTTTTGATGTGCCTACTGCTTTGCCCTTCGTACAAAATTAATTTGAAAGACGAACACTGGATAAAGAAGTACAATACTGTTGCCGAATGTTTTAAATTCAAGAAGATTAAGAAGCCGTCCAATCTTAGCAGCTTAAAGAAGTACAAACCAGTACTCAAACATGATAGTGTGAATGTTGAATTTTCCTGTGAATTCTTCAGAGACACCAGCTTTCTTAGATATGCAAGGGATCGGAAATTCGTGAATATGTTTCTGGATTGGGCAGAAAAAGAAAACATTGCAAAGTACTGCAGATCATCAAATTATCTTAGAAAAGAGATTGAGGAAGAAGTTTGCTGTTGGTTACTGCCAAATCAAACAGAACAGCTGATAGAAAAACTTGGAGAAGACATGTTCACACATGCAACGATGATGGACCAATCAATACATGAATTAGTGTATACCAAGCGTATGTTTCTTTTTAGTTGTTTTACATAACATTTAAGGTCTTTTCAACATATTGGTGTAAATGATTTTGAGTTCAGCTTAGAGGAAAGCTTGTTGACTTTCACAATATAAAGTTAAGTGTCAGAGCTACCGTCTGGTAAGAAATGTTTTCTTGATTATAGTTGGCATACCAGTACAGGTTATAATGAGAGGAGATGAGTCTGTCAGGAATTTCTTGTACAATCTGAAGAAAGGGGAGACGACCATGTACCACGCCTCTGGGATAATCATTGGGTGTGCAGGTAGTGGGAAGTCAACCTTACTAGAAAGACTGAAAGGCATCGACCTAAAAGAAATTCTGAATAATTCAACATCGACCAGGGGCATTGACGTACAGTCTGACATTTTTGATGTGACAGACACCACAGTCCGAGGTATGCCGTGTTAATGATTTCCGGGCATTTGATTTTAATTATGATAGATCCAGTAGAGTTTATCAGGTTTGTTTAAAAATGTATCAAATGAGATTCTTGTCAACAACAGAATAGTTATAATTAGTCGTATTAATTTGAAAGCATCCTAATATGTATAAATCAAGCCATAATCGGTCAAATAACTGCTCAAGGTAGTGAAGATTCAAGATTGTTCAAAACATACCCCTGCCCCTGCCTCCCCTGGGACCATATATTTTAACTTTTCATACTGAACGGATTTCTGCTTTTCTTCAACCAAAGTACTTACATAGTGATGCAGCTCATGTGCCTCTGGTATTTGTTGCTATATTAAATTTCAGTTTTGTTACTCAACAATTCCAGGGAGTGGTGTCCACTGTCCCTCAAGCTTTTAAGCATTTCAGTGGTACACGATTATACAATATCTTGTAAACGAAGAGTACAAGATACCCCCTTTTCATATAATATAAGCTTGACTTAAGCGAAAAAAAAAACGAAAAATGCATTTTTTTTTTATCAAAGAGTTATAAAGAAAAGAAATTCTTGATTTTACTTGAATAAAATGAAGAAAAACATTCTTATGATTCTTTTTTTTTTTGCAGTAAGCACGTCAAACGAAAGACAACGCTTTAAAGTGAAAATTGATGAATCAAGCGAACAAAAGACTATTTCAAATCAGCCTGCAAAATTATCACGTGACATGTTAAGGTTAGACATCAAAGAGTCAGGGGATCAGACGAATGCAGCCAGTATAGCAAACGAACAAGAATCGGTCAGTGATGAAGAAATTACACATGAGAGCTTGGATTTAGATTCTGAATCACGTAAAGGGAATGAAGCCGCTGCTTTTGTTGAAAAAGAAGAGGTCGTAGTTGAAGAGAGCAGACAAAATATTCCTGAGAAATCAGAAATATCAGGAATTTTACGAGTGTCCAAGGATGTTTTGGATGAACCAGAGAAAAAAATTACCATGGTGGACTTTGCGGGACAGTGTTCATATTATGCCTCACACCAGATATTTCTGAGTCCAAGGGCATTCTTCATTCTGGTGCTGAATATGGAAAAGAAATTTGATGAAAAGGTTGGAAAAGAAGTCTGTAGCCAGGAAGGTTCCGTTTATGAAGGCTGGACACACGAAGGTATGCTTTAGTTACATTATTTGTTGTGTAGTATGCATGAAATCAAATGATATACTACAAGATACTAGTATGTTAAAGAAGAAGGCATGGTTTTAGCTTTATTGCGCCCTAAAAATGAAATGACATCAAAAAGTTTTGAAACTGGCTTAAATATAAGTTAAATAAATGACTCTGATAAATCAGGAGAGAATATGGCATGAAGGTTTACCATTCTGCAAATATGACGTCATTTATGTAAAGCATTTCTCTATTTTCAACAGAAAAAGCCTCAAAATGGCATATTTTAAGGGTGATTTTCCTTTAGAAAACTGTCCACAGCCGTCGCCCACGTTAATTTTTTGATATTTTGTGCAAATTTCAATAACAAATCACATATCTCAAGATCTTTGTGGGCGATGCCTGTGGACAATGTTATCTGAAAGAAAATTTCATTGAAAATAGGTGTCTTCTGCAACTTTTTAAGAAAATACGGGAAAATGCACATGTTTATGACGTCATAATAAGCATTTAAAAACACATATGAGAAAAATGAATTGTATGATTTTTCTGCATTGAATTTCAATCATTTAAAAGGCATGTGTTGTCAACTTTTAAACCAGCTTTATTTTTTAGAAAATCACAGGGCAAAATTTGTATGGAAACCATACCTTCTTCTTTATTTGATAAGTTTTCACATACATTTCGATGCAGAGTTTAGTTCATCTCAAGAAATGCATAATATGTTTTTATTTCCAAAATTGTAGAACAATTTTGAATTAGTGTCCCTAAAACTATGGAGTGCATGTGTATGACCATTTATGTCCGTTGCTGTTGCTATGTAAAAAAAAAATGTAAACAAACTACCATCCCCCCTCGCTTTAATACAAAGCTTTCAATCGAGTTGCTAGGGCTTACGCTGCTAATAGTATATAGTTTTAGATTGTCACTTTTTTATCCTTTTTATTTCACCTGAGCCGAAAGCTCAAGTTTTTTCTGATCACATTTTGTCCGGTGTTCGTTTCTCTGTCTGTAAACCTTTCACAATTTCTACTTCTATTCAGGAACCACTGCGCCAATTTTAACACAAATTCAAAGTCTTTCAAAGTCCTCTCTAGAAAAGCAACTTCATGGTTGGTCACATTTATATGAAACTTTTGTAAATTCAACTTAGTTCTAAAATGACCCTTAGGGGTAGGAAAGGGCCACAGCGAAAATCGAAACTTGTAAGAAAAAATGTAAGAGTTTTTCAAAAAATTATGTAAACATCCTTAGTGTACATTCAATTTGGTTCAAAACACAATTTCTTCTCCCTCGATGGGATAGGTATTTACCATTTATGCATTTAAGCTTTTCTTTACTGAACTGATTTTTCCATTCATCCTAAGCTATTGCTCAGGGGGGCGATGTGACCCCGGGGTCATTGCTAAGTTTGTTATTGTTGTCTTTGGATAAAGTAGAGTCTGTAAAAGGACATATATTCATATTTTAAGGAATTGCTGCTTAATACCTGAGGTTTCTTAAACTTCAAGATAATTTCAACTTAAAGTTTAATAATAATTTAATAATTTCATCTAAAAAAAAATAAAGGCCCCGGGAAAATGCAGTTTTAGTGATATAACTCAATTCACGTCAAAGCTATATTGATGTACGTACGTTGTCTTTCTTTTTTGGGTAATTAAACACATGAACTTAATAAAGGCAACCGAAGGTTTAATGTAAGTTTACAGTATAATGTACACTGAATAATAAAGAAATCGAATAATTGTTTTTTTGATTTTTTTTTCAGACTATTTAATGTTCTGGGCCAAGTCCATTCATCAATACAGCAGTGAAAAGGCCCCTGTTATACTGGTGGGCACTCATGCTGAAAAGAAGACAAAGGAGGTATTTGATATTAATTTCTGAAAAAGTTTTTTTAGCTCTTAGCCGAAAGAGCAAGTGAAGTTTTCGATCAAACTTTGTCCGTTGTCTGTCGTCGTCGTTGGTGTTGTGTTGTCGTCGTCTTTGAGAACTTTTCACTTTTTCATTTTCTTCTCAGGAACTGCTGGAATAATGAAGGACCATGCCTTTTTTATAAGCGAAGATAAATGTGAATAAATAAACAATTGATGGCATCATATAAAAGTCATTCTCAAGAACGACTTGGTGAGGAACGATAAATCTAAATATAAAATAAAGCATCCTCTTGTAATGTAGACTCAACTTTGTCCTAATCATTGCCCCGGAGGTAGACCTAGGCCGAATGGGGAATCATATAGGAATACATAGAAAAAATCTTACAAATCTTCTCTTCAATAACCACTTGGCAAAGAAAAATGAAACCCATGTGGAATCAGTTTCTCTTGGTGAAGATTCACATATGTTCAAATCATGACCCACGGAAGTAGGTTGTGGCCAATATGGGATATTAAAGTTTAACATATGAATACATATAAAAGTTTTTAAAAGCTTCTGAAGAATAACATGATTTTTCATGATTAGTCATTTATATATTGAAGCATTGTCTTGTAGTGTAGATTAAAGTTTGTACAAATTATGACCCGGGGATAGGCTGGGGCTGTCAATGGGAATGAAAGTTAAACATAGGAATACATAGGGAAAATGTTTTAAAGACATTCTTTTCAACTCAAATAGAAGCATTCTCTAGTAGTGTAGATTAAAATTTGTTTAAATAATGTCTCACAAATGTAGGCTGGGTTAACATTAGGGAGGGGTCAAAGTTTAACAAAGGAATAGGAATACGTTTGAAAAGTATTCAAAAATCTTCTCAAGAATCGCAGAGCTATAATCAGAGTCATGGTTGGTCAAAGTTATATGGAAACAACAAAAAAGGTAGTGTGGATTCAACTCTGTTCAAATCATGAGTTCCAGGGTAGAGTATGGCCAAAATGGGTGAACAAGATTTTACGTAGGAATACATGGTAGAAATCGTTAAAATTCTCACAAGAACAACAGAGCCACCCTAACTAAAACTACGTGTATAGTTAACTAAAGTTTACTTTAGGTAACTATAGTGATCACTTTGACACTATGAAAAACTTAAGCGGAAGCTTTGACACTTTGAAAAAGTTTATCCAAAAATTTGACACTTTGAAAAACTTAATCGAAAAATTGACACTTTGAAAAACTTTATTAAAAATGTTTACACTTTGAAAAACTTTATTGAAAATGTTTTTACTTTGAAATAGTTTATCGAAAACTTTCACACTTTGAAAAAGATTATCCTAAACATTGAAACTTTGAACAATTGGGGCGAAAAACTTTGACACTTTGTAAAACTTTATCAAAAACTTTGACACTTTGAAAAAAATTGGCGAAAACTTTGACACTTTGACTTACAATAGTTAATTAAAGTAACTTTAGTTAGCTATAATTTTTTTGTCAGGACATGATTGATCATCAATATAAAAGCATTTAAAAATATATATTATGTTTATGAAAATTGGTTCAAATCATGACCAATCAGGTGTATTGAGTAGTATTAATCAGATCATAACATTGAATATAAAGACAATATTAATTAAAAAAATCAAAAAGTATAAATAACAAAACAATCAAGGTTCATATTCAAGAGCATTCTTAAAAAGTCTAGATTTAAGTGGGTTCAAATACATCCCTCCTCTTCCATGGACTCATTTTCATTTTAAAACTTTCCAAAACTGAACTGAACAACTGAAAAAAAAATTATATTATGAAATCATATTAGTGACACTAATCACCTAACAGGCCAGGTAGTGTACATTTTTGTACTATGTCAGACAGCATGTGTTTTATTGATTTTTAAAGAATCTCCTTTTCTTTCGATTACCGACCAGTACTGAATATATTTGGATGAAACCTTTTTGGAATTTTCAAATTGTAATACTGACATTTTTTGAATAATAAATGATATAAGAAACGGTCCTGTTTTGTATACATTTGTTATTAATTGGTTTTATGCTTTCTATTTACAATTTGTAAAGCTTTCTATACTACAAAACTGTCTTCATAGTTATGATATTCCACTGTACTTTTTAAAGAAGGCTTGTAACATTGAAAGTCAAACTTTCAACTTTACCTTTACAATCTTAAATCATTTGTAATTTCATAAAAGACGACGTTATCAACCCTCATCAAATAGTGTTTTCTTCATTTCTTTCATGTTATTGTACACTAAAACTCGGTTCTAGTGTTGTCACTTGGACCTATGAAATTACTTTTCTTTATCCGTAAGTCATTATATCCATATTTGGAATTCGTGAATGTTGTATTGCTGGGGATCCAAGCTAAATTCGTTTCATTCATAAATTCGCAATATCCATATTCCTACTAAACAAGTTTTACTGTACATGCATTCCGATTTTTTTTTAATGTTTGACGTGCAAAATAATTATTTGCTTCAATATTCCTTTATACTTGTTCGAATATTAGAATACTTTTAAACGAAAATTTCCTTGCTGTAGCAATCCATGATTTCAAATTTTATATTTAATCATAACTTTTCAATTGATTGTTTACAAACACTAATATTGATTTTACAAATACTTCAATGTTGAATTATGCTTTTTCAACCCATGATTGGAACTGTTCTGGCACTTGTGTTTTAATACTTCATATTTACTAAAATTGCACATTGCATTGATACATGTATCATTGATAGCGATCGTCACAATAAAAAACTGATAACAAATCATTTTTACATTCTCTCCTTTTTATCAGGAAAAAGAAAGGTATTTCCGTGAGATATGGACTACTTTGGAAACTAAGGATGAGTCTCTGCAAAAGCATATGGACAGGAAAAGGATGTTTGCTGTTGGATTCCATGAGAATGAATGCATTGAAAAAATCAAGCTGTCTGTTGTTGATGTTGTACAAAACCTAGATCACTGGGGGGAAAAACTTCCGCAATCCTGGGCTATGTTTGAAAACTACTTTAAAGAAAAGAAATTAAATCTCAAAATCATTAAGAAAGAGACACTTTTGGCTTTCAATGAAGCATTGCCACAGAACTTGAAGTTGCAAACAGTTGAAGACATTAACACCATGCTTCAGTTTTTCCATGACATCAGAGAAATTTTATACTTTGACCAAGAATCTCTCAGAGGAATTATAATTCTTGATGTTCAGTGGTTTGCAGATGCGTTCAAAAATGTGATCACAGATAAAAACCACGCAGCAGAGGACTTATTTAAACTTGCATCAGAATGGAACAAATTTAATGAAACTGGAGACCTGAGAGACACATTGCTCTCTGCAATCTGGAAAATGAATAACAGTGGATATCTGGAATACAAAGAAGATATTTTGCGCTACATGGAGAAGCTAGGACTCCTTGCCAAAATAAATGATATCAAATGGTATGTTCCCTGTATGAACAAGAGACCATTTCCTGCAGATTGCTTTTCATTATACCCTGCCTCATCCATCCTCTGCTACACGTTTGATGTTCTTCCTGCTGGAATTTTCCATCGTCTTGTAGCAACTTGCATGCAGATTCCTTGGGAGATTTTTTCAGATGAGGACCGAGGATGCATTTACCAGACGGCAGCAGTTTTTGAATTTGAAGACCAGCACCATATTATTTTGCTTGGAATGACACACACAGATATTCAGTTGCAAGTGTTTGTTTTAGAAGGAGAAATCGATGCTTTAGCGTGTCACCAGATTAGAGAAAGAATTGAGAGTATTCTGGGAAATCTTTCCACCACATTCGAGGAAAACACCAAATTTCATGTTGCGTTCAAATGCAAAACTTCAGGATTTTGTGACAGCAAAGAAAGTGCTGTCATAGATGAATCTAAGTTTACAAGAGCGACTTTCAATTGTCCGTCCTGTCCTGCGATGGAAAAGCATGTAATAAAATCAAGCGCTATAACAAAATATTGGATAAAGGTAATGCTTTAAATTGAAAAAAATACATAAATAAATAAATTTAAACTGGTCGACTGCAAATCATCAGTTTGCCAATTCTGATGTTTTTTTCTAACATGATTGTATCATATTGCTATTGTTTAAGATCATTACAACATTCAATTTTATTTATCCATTAACTGCTCTGTCAACTAATATTTCCACTTTTAAGATCTTCATTTCTAAAACAAATCTGTTGGTGATACTTTAATGCGATTTTCTTCTTAGTATTTTCTTGTCTCTTAGAAACGGTAGCACTACTGTTATAAACTAAATGAGGTGGTAATTTATTTCAGATACAACAGAGTAATCCTAGCACATCAACGGCTTCTGCACAAGACCTTGGGGACCGATCTAGATTTGCCAAACTTGGAATGGCCACAAACGATGTGTTAAATCAGGCATACAGAGATATACTAGAGATTGAGATCCCCCCTTCCGAAATCTATAACAAAGTGAAAGCATCGCTAAATTTTCACAAAAGATTACGCCCGGAACAAGAACAACTCTTGGTAGATGCTAATCATTCGGGATATATGAATTTTGATATTTCATTAACATACACATTAATCAGAAACATTTGTAAAAAGATTCCTTTACCAACCAAAGGAAAATGGGGAGACGAGCCTGCAGCAGGAGAAGTGACCGTGGGTGATGATATCGAGAGAATAAGATCAATCCGGAACGGTTTGGCTGCTCATGTGAGCTCAGCCTCCACCCTTGAGAAAAAATTCAATGATACCTGGTCAATGATGTCAGACATCTGCCAAAGACTGGAAACCTTCACGGGAAAGAAGTACTTGGACAGCCTTAAAAAAATTCATAATTTGACATTGAAAGAAGAAGATACTATTTATATGGAGATATTGCGTTCTCTCGTTTCAGATGTACAAAAAATTAAAAGAACATTAAAGATTAAAAGTTAAATGGATACAAATTAGGAAGTTTAACATGTATGCTGAACTATTATAAATTCAAATTGTAGAATTTCGAAAGACGTACTTGATTAACCTTACTGGTATTAAAGTAAACCTTCAGATAATAAAGTAGAAATTAAAAAGGTTAAAATGAAAGTCAGCATGGGATGATTAAGACAAAACAAACTGATATGCAACAAATCAAAGCAACAATATTGAGGACTGAAAGCAAGCACGCTTCGAGTGTTCAAATGAAGGGTGTGGCTATTGTTAATGATTTTAAAAGAATATCATTTCGACAATTCTGAGCTGGAGAATCGTGTTTTTATAGCTTAACCAATCAAATTGCTCCAAAGAATTATTTTGAATATCTATTGAAATAGTATACTACAGTCATCTATCTCTTCCTCTGTGTGGGACTGATTTTAAATTAACAAATAATTGAGTGATGCTTATGATTAGAATATGGACAGCAAACAATATTGAGTGTATATATCAAGTCCTGTGAAGGAAAACTTTGACTCTTGACTTAAGTGGTTGCAGTAAAAAACGATCTCCTGTGAATTTTGGTATCATTTACTCCTTAATCTGTCCGCTGCTACATATATTTCTTAATATGATCCATGTTGGCATTTATACCTCTGATTATAAAATTACAGGCATTCATAACTAATGAGGGAAATAAGATGCCAAAACGTTTACTGAAAAAAAGAAGTTAGAATGAACTGCATTTTCCATCAAGTAGAGTCCAAAGAAACCTGATTTTCCTGTTGCTTACAAATGCAACAATCTGAGTTTTATAACAGTGAGTCGTGCCATGTAAGGAGGGAAGTTACGTATAGTCATCAGTGTTCTTTACGTACTGGTGTGAAATCCTTTATTAGTATCATAAGAAATGTTATCAACTTTAGGAATATATATTTTTCTTACAAGTTGATATTTTTGTATTAATATAGTTAGATTTTACACATACCTTGATTTTATTTTCTTCCATAATGTTGTTTTAGTGAATGATACATTTGTTTTGAATTTAAAAAGGATACAAAATAGTTCTTTGACAAATTATTAAAACAGCAGAGTTTTACAATGATTTTTATTATAAATAAAGATAATATGGAAAAGGATTAATAAAAAGGAGTAAATGATAACAAAATAATGCATGTTTCTGAATTCTTAACATTTATCTCTATTCTTGGTTTAATTTATCATTAGTATTTTAATTATACAAATAAAATAAAGAGAGCGATTTCTACTTTAAAATGAAACCTCTTCATTTTAGCAATTTATATGCAGTTTCCAGAAACTTACATGTAATTGATTTTTCTCCTTCTATATGGATTATCTACTTCTAATTGTACACATGAAAGAAAACCCGATATTGAGAACGTAGATAATGAACTCTTTTTAAAAGAAAATCACAAAAAATAAGTCATGGATCACTAAAATGATATAGACAAATTCCAAGAGGAGCTTGATGAGAAGATAAAAAATGTGTTTGTGATTTGTCACACTTTATTTTTTTGTTTTGTTCTACAGAAAATTAACATAGAAAAGGACAATTTGTTTCTATGTTAAAGATTAAGATATGTAAATTACATGTGTATGATTTTTTTTATTTAATTGTACATAAACTAATTATAATTTTTATTTTAGAAATTAGTGTAATTGATTTAACGTACGTTTTTGATAAGATGTGTAAAGAATACTTTGATATACATGTTCATGTATCTGTGCAAAAAAACCATGTCTGAATTATGGATCATTTGAGACCTTCACTTGTCCTATTATTTTTACTTTGCGTATAGTGAATTTACATTCCTAGCATAGATTAAAATCACTATGCTGATACACGATTTTTGCAGCACTGATTAGGGCTACTCTAATGAAATCAGTGGAATATAGACGTGCAAAATAGAACTTTTAAAAACTAAATTTATTTTGTAAGTCCGTTTTATTTTTACACAACTCAAATACTTCTTAAATAGCATAGTATACCCCACTCTATACTGAACTAAGTTTGTTACCATGAATGGACAGTCACGTGATAAATGCATGGTATGTTTACTGAATGGAGGTCGTAAACAAACTTAAATATCTCAAGGGCATACCCTATAGTTCTAATTTAAAATTTAAGTCACCATTTCTTTCTGCATACTTCGCTTACTAGAAAGTGCTGCTGCCTTTAATAGAACTAGTATTTTTTAAATTAAAATTTCAGTTAAATATGCTCATGTCGAAATATGTATGACCTTTACCAAGTATGTTATATCTTATCAAGCCACACTCTTGATTTAAAAAAAGGAGCAGCACTGAAGTAAACCATCGTTTATTTATGTTAAAGAAATGTCCAACATCTTTTTAGTATATTCCTTTCCGAAAAGTCGATTTAATAAGTCTAGTATTGTGAATAACAAAAAAAAATTGTGCATAATTTTGTGTAACGTCACAGTCAACATTTCCCGTATAAATTGGGCCCCGCCCCCTTTTTCAAGCCTTAACAATGCTACGTTCAAACAAGTTAATATGAAAAAATAAAAGTTGAACAAAAATTTCACAAGAGAATTTCATGATACTACCTCCTATTTCTGAGGCCTGTGTCTTTAGGGACAAACATTCCAAGTACATACTTGATCTTGGTTACAAAGTTTATTCAGTGGCGAGAAAAATGAATCAGTTTTGTGTCGTGCGATGTGCATTAACATCTGACCATTTTCAGCTCTCTTATTGAAACCGCTCAATCAATTTCAGTAAATTTTAGGATATTGCATATTTGATGCATATGTGGTTTTAATGCCCCCCCCCCACTCTCTCTCTCCATGGAGCCTGAGGGGTAAGACAAATATCTAAAATTTTTGCAATCTTTCAAATCATCTTATTTATTTCTAGACATATAGCATTCAAAGTAGCAATCGGGTGAATTTCCATGTATTTGTTAATATTTTCGATGCATAGTGGTCTATTTACGTGGTTAGTGTAAAATGTAAAGTCTTTATTTTGATTTTACCAATAGTGAACAAATTTTATGTACATAACTGATATGTATATAATTACAGAAAGTTTTGCGAAACATCTAGATTTGATTTTCTAAAGACTGCATGCAAATTCATTTGTTTTCGGAATAAATTGAGTTGCACGGATTAGAATCATGTTTTAGAGTTGTGTAATCTGTTTCCGGTTTGAGGCAAACCGTAAACGAATACAGTTGTAATTTTTTTTTTTTTTTGCTGATTTTGACAAAAAGATATATTATTAATTTTTTTATTGCTAAATTATCAAACGAAGCTTCTAACCACATGTTTTATTCTAGTCATTGATATTATTTTCATAGTAAATAAGTAATTGTAAACCCCCAGGACTAAATGAGTGTTTGTATGTATAATAATGCATAATTTTGTTTTGTTCGACTTGTATTACTGCTGAAACCCGCCAAATAAACTTGTTGTACATGGTTTCATTTCTCCTGTTTTAGATTCTGCCAGGCCAGGGTTACAGTATTTTTTGTCATAACCCGCCATTGTGAACATTATCACAGTTTTCTAAACTTATCTGTTATATTTCAAAATCCGGTTAATGTTTTTGTTAAGTTCTATGGTCGATACAATGTTCTTGTCAGCAAATACAATTTATCATTAAGAGAAATGCTGACTGGCAGTATTCAATCTCAAAGTCCATAAAATAATACAAAATAGGAGCAGAACAAACACGTACATCCGAAACATCAGAGGTGGAATCGGTGCCATGGAGGAGTGAACTTCCCCTGCTGAACGGTCACACCAACCGTGTGCACTTTGTCTGAATCAGGAAATTACGGAAAAATCCATCTTCAATACAGTATATAAATAAATACAATTAGTATGAAAAACGTCCGTCAGCATTTGACTCAATTTTAATGATGATTTTAAAGGGGACTGTTGATATGCTTGTTTTATCAACTTGCTTGTCAATAGTTTACCTCGTTTTAGAAATTGTTCATACGTAAAACATGTTCTTGCGTATCGAATACACTGAGATATTCATACTCCATATATTGATGATATGTAGGTGAAGGTATATTTCAGCATAAGTAAGGGACGTTGACAATAGAAAAGATAAAGTCATCACGTTTATCATATAGTTTGGTTGTAAGATTACCATTAACGTCTTTTTCAAGTAAAATATTCAAATATGAAACAGATGTGTCATACTATGTGGTATATCTCTGTGACGGGTGTGACCGGTCGGGAGGGGATGCTCACGCCTTCATGGCACCTGATCCCATCTCTGATGTTTCGGGGGTCCGTGTTTGCTCTGCTCTTATTGTTTTATGGACTTTGAGACTGAACACTGTTCGTTACCTCCATATCCTTCTGTTATCTCAATTTCACCAGGAAATATATCGTATCGACGTAGGAATGGAAATTACCATTGGTAAGTAACAATACGTCGTTGATACATCTTAATGTCGAGGTGGAGGAGTTTATGATTTTCACAGTTTAAGTTGTGGAATATTGTGAATAAAGAAATGATCCTGATATATTTCCAGTAAAGTGTTTTTTGAAAATCCCTAAATCAAATAAGTGCTCTCTCTGTGATCGGAAGGTCGTAGGTTCAAGACCCGATCGGCTCAGACCAATGTCAATTGAAAATAGTACATTAAGAAACAGTTTCTTCGCCAGGCACTCGGAGAATCGTTCAGATATCGAGAATCCGTGTTTGGCAGGCGTTGGCACTATAAGAAATCCTCAACTACCTCGAGTGCGGAGTATAGGTCTAAATTTCCAGAGCTCGTTATCGGTGTATAGCTACTTTTTCCTAAGAGTGAAACAATAACCATGTGCAATCAATCAATCTGAATCAAATGACATTGCTATATGCTAGGTAAAGATTCAAACGCTTACTTGATACAAGATTGTCTTTATTCCATAGCACTTCAGCAATACTTAAAATCATATACGCTATATGAACGCTGACTTTCGTGTGAAACAAAATGATTAATGATTTGAAACACATGAAGTGTAATGAAAAAATAACATTTTCCACAAAATTTTACTATAGACGTCGTTGTAATAACATAACAATTAAACAATATCTGGCAATCAAGAATTCAGTCTTTTCATGAGTATTAATAAAGAAAGTGCGTAAAAAGTATGCCTATATATAGACATGCATGTGCACGGGAAATCAATTTAGAATCTACTCTATCCCAGGACAACGAGGATTGCTGCATTTTGACAACAATTATTAATAAAATGTTAATACATTCGTCATAACAGAATAGATGGTTTATACTGATTACATTAAAAGATAAGTATCGATAAGAATAAGACGCTTGCCATCAACGTCAAAAGTTAGTAGTATCTCTAACGGGTACCTTCTTCAGAACATGTGTGTTTATCAATATAAAAGTAGCGACGGCGTCACGTGATGGATTTATTTAAAAATAGCCATTTTTCTTTCCTAGCAGGGTAATAAATAATTATAATTTGATAACTTTATAACGCGTTTAATTTTAATGGTGCAATTTACAATATTTTCGTAACTTTTATTAATAAACAAAATATATCAATTTCAAATTATTTAAACTGGCTAAAGTTATAGCATGTATACATTTAATCAGTGCAACTGTAGGAAAGATAACTCATCCATGCAAATCCATGCATATGAAAGGATATGCATATGGAGAATGAAATGAGTAAGTTAACCTTAGAAACCGTTGTTGACAGTCAGTTGAAACTCAATAATAAGTATTGGACATAATGCACTTAATTAGAACATTCTTGAACATTTAGTCTTCCTTTTGATGTATGCTGTATGGTTTGCAACCTATGATTACTTTTAATTGTTAAGTACATTAATGAATAACAAACTGTCTATTTAAATGCAGATTTCAATTCATCGAACAATAATTAAAGTCACCATGATTTCAAAACCCTTTAGCGTGTACTGTATAAATGGAAATAAAATAGCTTGCAACTGATATTCAAACTAACAATGTTTAATATGTTTTTTTTTTCAAGATCATAAATGTCATTTATATCCTGATAAATGATTTGAGTTATTTAACCTCATGTACACATTTGATTTCTTAGGTAACTTACGTAAAGGCCTGTCAGTGTCAACTCAAAACAGTTTCGATCAAGAGATATATTTCAGATCTGATGAAAGGAAAAATACAATATTATGTTTGTAGTTAGTGTATCTACACAAGTTTTTTGAATCATGAGTTTCAGTCGAAATATTTGATGCAAAATTTAATTTAGTGGAATCAACTGAATATAAAAAATATTTCGACACTTTCATAATGAAATGCTTTGAAAAAATGAATAATTTCAGCTCTGATAACACGGAAACATTCAAAGGGCAAAGAGTGGAAATTTTCATTCATCTTATACATGCATCATTTGACTAGGGCAATCACTAGAAAACAGGATAATGTAACTTAAGTGTTAGTTTACACCGAATAGAGTTATGCCTGTATCAGAAATTAAAGTTAAATCTGTAAACAATAACATGCATAGATGATATTTTGTGCAGAGATTAAAAAAGGGATAAGAAGGGATAAGGATATTTCTGTCAGCAGCTTTATTTACATAAACAAAGAAATATAATAACAGCCTATAGCTGTAGATGCTGCTAGTGTGATCTACGAAAATAGTGACCGAAGATCAAAACTGTAGCTAAGGAAAAAAGAATTATAATAGCCTAGCTGTAGACGCTGATAGTTAGATCTAAGAAAATAATGACCTAATATCAAGGTTGTAGCAAAGACATAATAGTTATAACAGACAGGCTGTATATGCTGCTACTGTGATCCAAGAAAAGAGTGACCTAATAATATTAAGGTTGTAGCTGGAGCTAAGGAAATAGTGACCAGCTTTGACATAACAATCATATACGTAACAGCCTGGCTGTAGACGCTGATGGTTGGAGCTAAGAAAAGAGTGACCTAAGGTACACACGTCAATGTTGTTGCTAAAACATAAGAAATATAGATTTAAAAAATAGTTAACGGCATAGCAATTATAATTCTAAGGATGAGTGACTTAACATTAGGATTATATCTTAGACATAACAGTTATAATGATTCAGCTTTAGATGCTGTCAGTGTGATCTAAGACTCAGCGACATAAATATGCTGGACAGTTTCTAAGAGAATACATGTTGATGAAGACTTACTTAGGCCTAGCTTTTTGTCAAAAAGCACATTTAAAGAGACCTGGACACTATAGCATTGTTAACATTAAAAATTTCTATATTAATTAAGGATCAGTGTCGTAAGTTCACAACAGACTCTAACACAAAACATGTTTATTATGACTTATTTAAACCAAATAAATTTTTTGGCAAAAATAAAAAGCACATTTAAAACAAAGTAATAATAATTCGATGATATTTCACAAAACACGTTGATAGATAATACAAGAAACATTCACCTGATTTAAAAATTAAATATTTTTTTTCAGTTGCCTTAGCCTAATTGAACAAATATGTTATTAAATTTTAATAAGCGCTGTTAATATACTGTAAAAGGGCAAATTGTAGTTATTAAATTCCATTAAGGTATCAGGAAAATACAAAACCACTCATTATTGTGTGTTATATGGTGATAAGGAAATTTATTTAAGAAAAACGAAAATAAAAATTCCTCGTAATCTGTAGCATACATCACTGAGATCATCACGTGACTGAGATGATGAGATTATGTATCCGTGTATAATGATTATATATCGTGCTTCAAAGCAACGCAGAAAAGGATAAACAGATATTGTCCGAGAAGGTAAGGCAATAATTGTATTTAACAGATTTTGTCTTACGTGGTAAAGTGATGTATTTTTCATTTTCATATTTTCCAAAACAAGCTTTTATACATGGATGCACAAGAATTAATCCAAGCAGTCGTGGTTAAGTTGCTGCTAGTGATTAAAGGTTGAGTGATCTAAGAACAAAGCTGTTTCTAAAACAATACACGTGTATGATTATTTAAGGTTGAATGATTTAAGATCAAAATTGTCTCTAAGACAATACACGTGTATAATGATTTAAGGTTGAGTGATCTCAGATCAAAGTTTTAGTGAGACAATACAGGTGTATTATGGGTGACCTAAGATCAAAGTTGTGTGTAAGACAGTAGATGTGTATGTTGAGTGATCTCAGATCAAAGTTTTAGTAAGGCGGTAGATGTGTATGATAAGTGATTTTGGATCAAAGTTGTTTGTAAGTCAGTACAGGTGTATTTTGAGTAATCTAAGATCCAAGTTGTTGCTAATTAAAAGTATCTCCAATCACAGCTATGTTAAGGCCACCCATAAGGTATGCCTTGAAATATTCTGAGAAAATCGATATAATGTTGATTTCATTTTTTAAAGTATGAGTTTGAATTTTATCTTAATTGTACTTATGCGTATGTATGTGTGGGGACTCAGCCAAGTTCGACCAAAGCAACCTCGGGAAAATCAATTGTTTGTCACGTGACATGGTTAAATTAGAAAAAATATGTACCGATACAAAGATAATAAAAGTTAAATAATATACAGATAATTTTTCACTATGAACTTGATTATTTTTTTTTTCAGAAATATACCTTAACCTCAAAAGTGCTGGGAGCAATTTCCTCATTCCCGGGCATTATATACAATTTAGCTGTCTTCTGATAAACTTCGTGTATTAAAATTAAACTATACCCATTGAAATGATGTAAAATTACCAAAAAAATCAAACAGTGCACAACTTGCTCCCAACTTTTTTTTCAAAATAGTAGGGACAATATCTACATGTGTGTATATATAATTTATAGTTAAGTGGATATCGTTGAACTTTTGAGATTTTCGAGAGGTTGTACCTTGGATTGAAGTACATTTATGTTTAAAACTGCATGATTGCGCCTTAATAAGAGACTAAGTCATTTTCATTTTAATAAGACTGCGAAATATTGAGTTATACATTACAAAATATGACTCAATTTTATCAGATCACGCTTATCTACTTTTACTTTTCATATGTGCAAGTTGCAATAATAGCTTTATCTGCGTCTCAAGTACAGAGACACTGCTTGTCAACTAGTCTATGGTGTGATCTATGTCAATACAGCGAGATCAAGTTGGCTTAAATTTTACATTCAAATAGTGTAATAATGACAAGATAAGTTACACATTATTCATGTTTGCAATAATTATGAAAAATCACAGTATGTAACATTGTATGTAAAAGGAAATCATTATTTATTCACAGAGATTCATTTGTACAGTTTCACTGTGACGTCATAATCGATTTCCCGAAGCTTTGACTAGAAAGATATACCTTAAGGAGTCCTTAACCTCGCTGCAATACTTTTGTCCGAACAAAATAAAAGATATCTAATACAAAGCTCTAAAAGACAAAGAAATATGTTTATTCAAGAAGAGACAAATTAGAAATAAGAGGCTTAGATAGATATTTAAGATTGTTGTTTCAGATACTCAATATTTAGAACAGTAAGTTTTAATGTTCGCCATACACCATGCAGACAAGAAAGAAAACGACATATACATGTAATTTAACAATGCACTTATGGCCTTTGACATTCAATGAAAATAATTATTGTATTGTAATGAGGTATGATAATATTATTTTGATAATAAATTATTTGCTTTTTTGCCTTTCCTTTATCTTTTTTGGCTTTAATTAAAACTCTTGTTTTAATCATTTCAGCCCACTCAGAGATGTTCGAAAGGAATGGCGTTTTGACATCACTTTATAACAATTATATCTTTTGTTATAATCCTAAGTCAGATTCCAACTACAGAATTTCCTTTACTGACCTACTTCTCCACATTAGATACGATTGACTCGTCACTCAGCAATACAAATATGACAAATAAAGTATTCAATAACTCACTTCCAAGGATGTATCGCACACATTGGTTCCAAGCAGAGCAATATTTTTAAGATCAGTTGCGGTATTACGATAGTACTCAATGTTCCGTACCTGGCTGTGTTTTAGAAACGAATGTTTTCAATGCTGATATCGTGGTATTCAGTCACAGACGTCTTCCTAAAAAAGTGATCAGGAAAATAAAAGGACAGATTTGGGTGTTTAACTCGGCAGAAAGCCCGTACTACACATGGAGGCCAAACAAAGAATGGATGACTCATTTTGATTTATCCATGTCGTATATGGAGGAATCGGATATTTATGTGCCATTCTACGGTAAACTGCAAAAAATACAAGAACCTGTCATCAAAAACTACACTGGAATACTCAGCAGGAAAACTAAAGACGCGGTATGGATTTCAAGCCACTGTCAAACTCCTTCCAGAAGAGAAAAATTGGTTCAAGAACTAAGTAAATACTTAAAAGTGGATAAATTTGGCAGTTGTGGATCTAAAAAATGTGGCAAGCAATATGATAATTTGAAGGGGTGCCAGGACATATTCGAAAGAGATTACAAATTCTTTTTTTTCTTTTGAGAATTCACTTTGCAAAGGTTATACAACAGAAAAACTGTTTTCACTTTATTTAAACCGTGCTCACGTAATACCTGTTATTAACGGACCAAAAGACGCCGGTCAATATCTTCCTAAAGGAACTTTCATTATAGTCAGGATTTTCCTTCTGTTGGTCTTTTAGCCAAAGAATTGATCAAAATAGGCTCTAATGAAACGGAATACACAAGCTACTTAAAGGAGAAGGACAAATTTAATCCAAAATCTTTTCGAAAAACCGTCTTAGATGCCCAGTGTGATTTATGCAAATATGTAAGGGACGTATATAACGGAAGAAAGATGAGAAGAAACAAATCATGGCTCAATGTTTTAAACCCAGATGTATATTGTATGATAGGTAAATAAAGGAATAGAAAATATCAATATTGTAATTTATAATTTGAAAATAATTTGACTAGTAACCACATT
>PRKT01000325.1:348999-373674 GCA_003671525.1 Saccostrea glomerata
AATTTGTTTATTTATGAATATATCTATTTGAAATTTGCTATATATATTGATGGGAAATTCACTAAAGAGTAGTACAAATTTCAGAACGCAGTGATGAATATTTTTTTCAATCTAGACAACTTGTCCACGATTTTTCCGGACAACCTTAGTATAATATGATTAACACCTTAAAAAAAAACTTTGGCAGACATTCTGTCTTTTCAATATAGAGTTACTAAAGACCTGTTTTACTTGTTACTTGTTATAGGACCGAAAAAAGGGATACTTGAAAATAATATTTTAGATTAGATTGCATTAAGCAAATGCATGCGAAAAGGAGAAAATATTTTTTTAAAGAAGCAAGTATATAGCTAGTCTAATATCAATATCTGATCATTTACTACTTTTTGTATTGTAAATGAGTATAAAATGAGTATAAAATTTTCCTCAAGAATTTTTTTTCTGATAAATGAAAAATCACCCTTTACCAGTGGACAGATGAATGTGCATGGTTTTTCAACAATGTCCCGGTCGACATTGGATGTTTATATTTTTGCAGATAGAACATGCTCTTGGTTATGGAATCAACTTGGAGATAAAAACACGATAACTCAATTTGCAGACCATAATGTATCCTTCTCTCTCTCTCTCTCTCTCTCTCTCTCTCTCTCTCTCTCTCTCTCTCTCTCTCTCTCTCTCTCGACCAATTCCAACTAACCACTCAAGGTAAAACTGAGTTCAAATCCGTTCAATGAAAGTTCATGTTAACCTCTAGTAGGGATATAGAAAATCTCTTGTCCAAATCATGTCCCGAAAGTAAGGAGGGGCTTAAATGATTAAAGCATTATTTACCGGTTTAAAGCAATATGAGCTGCATTTTTGAAAATTCCATTTTGCTGTTAAAATATGTTATTATGATAAAGTCGTATGTAACTTAAACCTCAATGATTAATTAGACTAAAATAAAGTAGGAGAAAGGCTTATATAAACAATCTAATATGTAGTTTTATATAAGAAATCATTATTGTACAGGATGACAATTATGTAATTTTGATTCAATCAAAGCTTATAAATAGTTCTTCCATCGCAGATATGATCAAATTTTTAAAGCAGTTAAATAAAGGGGTATGGATTCAGTTTCAACTGATTTTTTTAAAAATCAAGTCTAATGTTAACACTTCCATCCTGAGGCATCATCTAATGATTAGCAAAAATTTGAACATCATTTGTTCATTAACAAAGAAAATAAAGAACTCAAAGTTCTTCATAATATAAACAAGGCTCGTGCCGTGTTGTTTGTTTACATATAGAAAATATCACATAACAAAATGAAATTCAGCAGATCAATAAAAACTGTCGAATCGTATTCAAAATAAACTTTTTTATTTAAATTAATTACTTTGATCGAACATGTATTAATATATCAACCTATGTAAACAAAAAAATAACATGGACCTTGTTTACATAAAAAGGTTTGGAGCTTTAAATCTGTCTTGTATCTCGACAAATTACGTTCAATTTGTTGGTGATCATTAGAAACACCCCAGTTTAATATTTGTAAAAATGGAAATGAAATTTTGGCTGAAACTGTCCATGCCCCTTCCCTTTCACATTATTATACTTCCTGCTTGAAACGTGGGAGGATATACTATAATCAGTATGTCCGTCCGTCTGTCGGTCCATATGTCTGTCCATCTCTCTGTTACGCTTTGGAGTACCCATCTCTTATCCGCAACGCGTGTTATACCACTGAATGAAATCTAATGAAACTTTGAATAATCTTTATTACACAGTGCCATTGTGCACCTCCTATTCTACTTTTTGATCCGACACATATTATGGGTTTCCCGGGCACAGCAAAACATGGACTTTGCCATTTTATCCATATGGGAGGCGGGGGTATCATTCAGTGAGCTCATTGTTTATAGTACCTCTAGTTTTTCTCTGCACGTCACTGATACAATTATATACAATTTATACAACAAAAAATTCTGACATCAAATTTGCAGCTCATATTGCTTTAAATGGGGATAAAGCATATCAAGGTAAAGTACAGATTCATCGCTGTTCGTATAGGTTTAAGCTTTGTTTAAGAACAGATGATAAAAACTCATGTCAAAAAAAAATGATAATAACAACTTGGCTCATGTTCAAATGAGTATAATAAATAAGTTTCGCAGTGTAATTTCCAATTTTTTTATTCAAAATTTCACAAAAATTGGATGAGAAAATTATTGGTAGATTAAAAAGGGTGGTTTCAGAAGGGAAGTCTTTTTAACATCAGAGAAGGTTTTCAATTTCTTTTTACTTAAGAAATTTTTTGTTTGTATCATTTGCAATGAAATAAGGCCAAGAAATTTATACGAACCCTGGCATTCATTTTTGTTGTATAATCTCTCCCTAAATCATGTAGCTCGAGAGTTAGTGTTGGTTTGATTTCTAATATGTAATATTATGGCCACAAAAAAAAAGCTTCAAGAGAAGCAAGGTCACAATACGTAATTGAATGTTGTTTTAAGTAAACCTCTTAATACAGTTAATTCAGTGTTTATAATATAAATTGTCTGATGAATAATTACTCCTTAGTTTTAAAACTCAAAGCAGTGCTCCATCAGCACAAATACAGGAAAGATAACTCCTATATGTCAATGAAAGGATAGAATGAGGAAGTTAAACCCAAATAACATTAGTTTACAGTCAACTGATAATCAATATAAAGAATCAGGTAGATATGTAGAACATTCTAGAACATTCAGCATTTTCTGTTGATGTGTGAGTGTATTATGTTTACTTAGAATTACTTTATTTTGGTCTTCTAGAGAAATATTGAGAATATCCGACTTAATTGTAAACCGTTGTAAACATGTACATGTATCAGTTTATCTAGTTCCAACAAAATTACAAATACAGGCTTTTTAAAAAAAATTTCTTTAAACGACCAGAAATCAAAAGATTTAGTGTGTAGTGTATAGAGGGCCATGAAATGGTGAGAATTAGAACTATTAGGTAACCCGATAAATATTGCGCACAATTAAGCTAAACATGAGGCTTCTTAAATATCCAATATTTTAAAGAATTTATTGAAGAAAATACTGATATTGAAAATGCTATTCTTCTTTGGCTTGAATATAATATTTATACTGCAAGATGCACAAAGAAACCTATTAATGTAGAAAATGCAATATCACAAATGAAATTTCATTATGAAACAAAAAAAATGTTTCTTATAAGAATGGTAAAAAGGAAAAGTTTGATACCCAATGGAACAAATGGAATCTGCTATTCTCTTAACTTGAACCTTTATACATACACATACTCTCTCTCTGTGTGTGTTCTCTCTCTCTTAAAATAAAAAAACACATCTTTATGTCTCTTTTGAAATATGTACATAATGCTGTATGTTGTGTGAATAAAAAAAATGTCCAACACACATATCAGTGACACATTAAAAGAAAACGTTTTCGTGAGAAAGGGCATAGCATTTTGTTCAGAAATAGTTATATAGGTTGTCAAAGGAAGCACTTATCATTACATGCATAAAGTTGTTAACAAATTCATGGAATCATAAATAACTGTTTAAAACTGGCATATATGCAGCATGGATTTAATTGATCATTGATCATTATCTGCAGCTTATTCTTCAATTGATTTATTGATAGATTGATTGACCGTACTCTTACAGAAAATAGATATTTTAAGGTCTGTTGATACGGATATAATAATAAGGAGGGGAAATGGAGAATCTACGCTCATCTGATGGATACATCACGTGACAGGGACGATCACTGGAAAACAGGATAACACTACTTATATATTTTTTTCAATGAAAGGAGAAGCTGAGTTGCATCTACAATTAAAAAAGTTGTACTTTTTAAAAGTATGTAAAGACACCCCCCCCCACACACACACACACAAACCAATTAAAACAGACAACAACAAACACAAAACAAAGACAAATATATGTCGTTATAGATGGCATTTTAATTTACCATATATTGTTTTTCTGGGAATTATGAAAAATGATAGTTTCGAAAATTCTTTGTGTAATTTGCTCCATTTTGCTTCCCTCATGAGTAAGTAAAGTTAAACCACAAATTGAATAATCCTACTAACATCAGACCAATAACCAAAATTAAAATACAGTTGTAGAATTTGAAAAAAAATAACAACGGTTAAATAAGGAGCTCATTTTGGAAAGATTTGGGATAAATTAAGGTAAATTATATGATTCATTGGTTCACGGGTAAAATCGAGGGTAAAATCGAGGAATTGTCACATCTCTGTGTAAGAATAAACGTGCTTAATTGCCACATATTCTAGAAGCAACTTTTTCTATAATCGTTCTAGATATCTTAGCGACATAAATTTATCTTGTGCACTAGGCAGAAAATTCAGAGTCATATCAATTTAATGTTATCATCATCATCATCATAAAAATCCACCTCAAACAACAGTTTTTATTTAAGGCATCTTCATGAAATAGAATAAAAGATTTAATAATAAATACTTTATTAAGATAGGATAGCACAATTAGTTACAAATTTCTTGTTTCCATCGTTTTCCGGTACAAAACGCAATTACAGACAGATAATCAAGAGAACTTTAAAAAAAATAGCAGAAAATGCATATTTATACATTATATCCATGACATTGAAAAAATGAGTAGAAATTGTTCTCCTAAAAATAGTGATTTAAAACACTAATTTCACTTCTTGATTACTAAAAGATAAAAAAATAAAAAAATATATAGATTCTGTGAAAAACCGGCAGCTGAATTTATATACTTTAAAGGATTGTTTTAAATATTCACTTCGTATTTTCGGGATGTATAAAAGGTCATAGACGATATCTTTTTTCCTCTTAACCTGACTTGGCTAAGCATGATGTATTGATTATGCTTAGAGATGCATAATTAAGAATCTATGTTAATATGCAAATGTATCTTTTAAATACTTGCATTAAGCACACTGTTTTAAAGCTTCTTAAGAGGTACAAAAAAATAAATGCACGATGAATGATAAAAAATCTCAGCCATTATACTTAAAACACCTTTTTTATTTAGAAGAACTGCAGGATAGATAACTCCTGCAAGTAGCTAAATAAAGACAGCATGAGGAAGTAAAGATCATAAACAGCTGTTGCTTGTAAATTTCTCAATAATAATAAAAGTTATATACAATATACTGGGAGAAAAATACAAGAACATCCATCATATTTGATATCTGCCACTGTACATTAAAGTTGGATATTCTAAACAATAGGATATCAGATTTAACGAGGCCGAGTCTAATTCGAGTGTGCACTTATGCGGAGCTTTTTAATTTCATGTAGTCATATGTGAGACAGTGCACCTACCATAAATATTGTGGTTGCAATATAACATTTACATTATATGTCACGCCTACTAGTCTAAAAATGTAAATTTACTACAATAATTTGGAAAAAAGAACGCCGAAATGGCGCTTATGACATCACTGTTTTCCGATTTTGTAAGTAATGCCCGCCGCTTAAGAATGACTCGCTTATATATTCGCAGACGTCCATGAATATTTTGCTAAAAACTGTTAACATAGACACAAAGAAAGCATACTAGCAATCTAATCATTGCTATTTTTTCATAAAAAATATCTGCACCGATAAGTATTTATACTATAATATGGCAATTGTAGAGGTATTAGGCATCCAAAAAATAAATTTTGTAATACAAGACCTAGACCAAACTAGATGGTCAACTTTTTTAAAATTTCACAATTTGGTGACTTTTTACAATTATAAATTTCATCTACTTCACTGAAGAAGAAAAACTCTAGGGCAGAAATACATGTACAAAAAATATGAGGAAAATGTGATAATTTGACGCTTTTCCAACAGATTCCATAAGATCTAATAGTAAAATGACAACTTTTTAGATGATCCCCTAAGTAATCGGGGTGGTAAACATTCGATTTTTTAATCTTAAAATAATAAATATACAGCGAAAATTAATTAACTAAAATTATCAAAACCCCATAGGGTAGAATTAATTAGACTCGGCCTCGTTAAGCACACCTTATAGAAATATATATATATATATATATATATATATATATATATATATATATATATATATATATATATATATATATATATATATATATATATATATATATATATATATATATATATATATATATATATATATATATATATATCATAAGTACTATGTTAACACAATATATGTTGCTTTTTCTGAATATGACACAGAGTCTCGTTTTACAATTTATGATTAAAATCAAAATGATGTAGCAAATATTTTTTCTTGAATTTTATTTGAACATGGGTATGTATATACAGTGGACACTCATTTATCCGGACACTTTGGTTCCCAGTCAATTTGTCCGGATATGTGAAGCATCCGGATACCTGAATCACCAGTTAAGCAAGATTGAATAACATTTTAAAATTTCGTTCCAATGAAAAATCGTCCGGATACTGAAGTATCCGGATATCTGACGTCCAGATATCTGAAGGTCCACTGTAAAAGATTTTAAAGAGATAAGAAATATGTTAATGAATAAAGATTTTAATATTTAAAAAAAAATACAGTAAGTAAATGTTTAATGTTAGAAAAGCTGAAGTCATTAGCCTTCAACGAAAATAATTTTTTTTTTTTTTGGTAAAATTGGACCCAGGAATTATTTCTGCAGAGACAACGTTCCTAAACAATGTTTGCTGTTATATTTTATGCATTCTCTTTTGATACGTAACAGAAGGTTTAATTTAATTCAACATGTTTATACTTGCAAATGTGCACATATTTCATTTAGATGAACTTGTTTATATGATTATTTCTGTTTGAAATCATATGAAGTTGATGGCTTGATCCAGTAAAAAGAGGAAAACCTATTTCCTTTTAAGAAAATGACACTTCATATAATTTTCTTTATTTTGAATGCATATATTTTAGCTTAGTATTACTGTACGAATGGTCGTTCATACTGAAAAAGATTAATTCGATCAATAGACCAAAATAGTTTATTTGTCTGTGGGCTTTTAGCATTATTATGCATCTGACTAAAATTTGTCGTGCAGTATGATAATTTTGTCGAAGCAAATTGACATTGAGGCAACGAGCTTATAAGTAGGAAATTAGACCCTTTGATACTCTACAAACTAAAGAGAAATAATGGTTTGACATGAAAATATTAAGCGACAAAAGATAAATACTGAGTTGATTTATTTCTTTTTTTTCATTTTCTATTGATACAGTTCAGAAATAAATATTCTAAATACTACAAAGTAACGATGAACAAAAATAATACTAACAGCTGCTTACTTAAACAGGAAACACGTTCTTATAAAGTAACCACTTACTACATCTATGTATAATAAGTACTAGTGTTTAAAATATTTGAACTTATTACGATATCATTAATTCATTCCAGGTTTCAGTCTATTTAATTTCAGATAAAAAGGGCAGATCAATCTAATTACATATTAGTATAAAGAAGTATAAAGAAATCTTTCCATATACAGTATATAGAGGATTAGAGGATCCTACTGCATTCAAAATTAAAAAAATCCTTTATTGACAGATGTTAACTTAAAGATTTTTTTGTCCTTTGAGCATGTGAACTTTGACGTGCATCAATGTTAAAAAATATATAAGTTTAATTTATATAAAATGACAATTATTAACCCAAGGCCACCTTTTTCCCCAGATCTTCGTCATCTTGTCATGCAACAACTATGTTGAAAAAAATCCACGTACTTAACGACATAAAGTTTTAACCCAAAGTCAGGAAAAGGTCAAACAGACGTTATTTAAAAGATGGCCCGCCTTTAGTTTTTTCCCTTAAATATTGAGATTTAGACTCTAAAAAGTGACTTAACATTTTTTAATTTTTTTTAACAGATCTGGAACATATAAAAATACAATGTAGCTTAATACAATTTCATCTGTCATTTTTTGTTTATATTTGAGAGATTTTACAATGTAGTTTTAAATTTGCTTCCATGTAAAAAAGAATTGAAAAGGTAAGAGAATTACCTCTCATCATTATGAACAAAACTAACATAAAGCACACGTCTGGTATATTTGGTCTTTTGAATGAAAGTTTATATGAAAAGGGGTATGTATTTATACTAGAAAAGATCTTCAAATGCAAAAAACAATACCATTTGTCTGTTCATTATAAAACTCGTACTGTATACTTTTTTTCTTCTTTGGGAATCATATTAATAACCTGTAAAACAACTTTTATTCGCGAAGGCTTTATTTTGCGCTTTTCCAGGGATTAAATAGTTTCCCACGATTATTTTTCACGATCAAGCTTTTTGTTGTTAATAGACACGTACACTTAAGAAACTGGTTCGCGGCAAGAAATTTTTGCGATGATCAGGCTCTCGTGGAATTTGCGAAAATTTCTCGCAGACAATTAAATGTTGATTTACAGTATATAAGAGATCATTCATAAGTAAATAAATATTATCTGTTTACAATTCATCATTCTTAGATATCAAACACACAAATCGTTTCAAATCAAAGGGATTTAAAAAAGATAAGCATGAAAAATGTAGAATATTAAACGAAAAAGACTTGTTTTTAACTTGTTCACACATATCGTAATAAAAATCATAGATCTGAACTGATTTGATTGACTGGTATACAGTATTTTGTTGTATAAAAATGCTTGAGATATCATATATATCTGTTGACAAACAAATATTAAAAAAATATGTTTAAAAAAAACTAGAAAAAATTTCCATTTCATTGTTACATGCATCACGTGACTAAGATGTTGGTGTCATATCAAGTAAGTACGCTAAAGATTGTTCACAAATTTCTATAACCAAGATTTACGATTTAATTATTATATGTGCAGTATATTGTTTACTTAACCCCTTTGTTTGCAAAGATTGTAAGAATTTCTACACAAATTGATATTAATGAAGATATCAATGCAATTTTTTTTAGTATTTCTTGTAAATTTTGTATATACCAATGTTTATATTCCGAAAGCAGGGATTGTGTAGTTCCTGAAAGTGATTAAAAAATAGCATTTAAGTAACCATGGCAACGAAATTCACCATAATCATGCTGGGATTTCTATTTATTCAAGAATACTCTATTTCATTTTTTGCTGAGTTAAATTTGTGAACATATATTTTAGTATTATGTTGAAAATTATGAGCATGTTGTACATTTTTTACAAACCAATTTAAAGTATTTTTCATGGTTGGGGTGGAGTTGGTAGGTAATCACCAGAATTTAGCATTTGCTACCCCAGTATTGATGCATTAATGGTAAAATCGCTCAAATAGTTTAAATCAAGCTAGCAAAAAAAAAAAAATGGTACAACCAATAAAAAATCCTTTTTACATTCTGTCGTTATTATTTTCTCTTTCCAATGGTGCAAGATTTATTTTACGAAGTTATGAATTTTTTTCAAAGTTTACTCGTTTTTCAAGTCAGATGCGTAGATATGCGTTTATGCCATTTAAGGGGTTAATTAACTTGTTGATTAAACGCAGTTTCGTAGCTGCTGTAAATAGTACATTTTGAAGACCTAATGACGAGGAAATATTAAAAAGTCAGAAAAGAGAAACCTCATTCGTTTATTACATATATCACGTGACTGAGATGATATGTGAAAACAGGAAAACGGTGCTTACATATTATATTACTTTGAATAAAGTATTTCACTTGCACTAGAGACCCCAAAAAAATCAAACTTTGTGTAGAATAATTGTATATAAAAAAAAAGGTTTTGTAAGAAAGAAAACAAATACGGATGAAGAAATATTGTCAGAGAAGATGCTAATTTAACAGATTTTTCCATACAAGGTAAAATAATGACATTTAAAAAAACTTTTTGATATGTTTTAAAAAATTGTTTACATACAGGAATAATATTTAGTAGACATGTCTCAGATGCTGCCAGTGATCTGAAGTTGAGTGCCCTAAGATCAAGGTAGTTTGTAAGTCTTTAACAATGCATGTGTAAATGTATAATGGCCAATTGGTCGCAGCATAAGTATTTCAAGGGTAAATCCATTCATTGAAAATCTTAGCCAGTGTGTCAGTATGAAGTCCATATCTTAATACTATTGTAAAACCAAATATTTTCGTGGGGTCAATTTTTCGTAGTTTGATGAAAATATCTTGGTTCTTTGGGATTTTGTTTCGTTGTTTCAAGAATTAATGAGTACTTATGTAACATTTTACATTTCGTGGTAGACATGAATTCGTGGGTCTCGTCATACCTCGAAATCAACAAAAATTAAAACCCCAAGAAAATTTTTGATTTCACGGTATACAAGTTTACAACTATTTAAACAAATGCACGCAGAGTTGCTGACATTCATATTTTTTATCAAAGGAAAACAAACAGTGATTAAGAAATATTGTACTTAGGGCAATTTATTTCAAAACATTTTATACTAAAGAATGTAAAGAATTTTTCACTATCAAATTTAAAAAAAAAAAGTTTTCATCAAGGGATTATTTCTAGCTACTATATATGAGGGTTGTTCGAAAAGTTCGTAGACTTCTGTCAAAACTTCTTTATTTGACGTCATATGTTATCTAAATTTGGAAAAATATATTTTAACAATAAATTTGAATTATTTCCTTATATTTTTTTAATATCACAATTTATTCAAAATTTATCCACTTATCCAGATTTTAAAAATGCCTAAATTGGGTAAAGGTGCAGGTCTAATTTGGGTAAGTTACAAAATATACACTTAATAATGTCTGTAGTCAAATTCTCTGTAAAATGAGACAAAAATGGAATGAAGCTTTCTATATCAAAAAAACAAATATTCTTTTACGTATTATATTGTGCTTATTTAAAAGTTTAAGTGAGTAATAAAACGAAGATTGACACCGTCAACAAACTTTCCGAACAACCTCCGTATATAAGACGGTACTAGTTATTTAAGTTGACCTTCTTGATATTTCCTTGTCATCAGACCTTCAACTAATAATTTTCTACAGCAGCTCTGAAGAAAATAATACTTTATATTGACTTTTATATCATCAACAACTCATAATTCCACAAAAATGTGAAGGATTTGAAGCAGAAAATAAAAAAAGCTACCTTTAATCTTGTACAAAAATATTTTTTGTCTTCACGATTAATCTGTTATGTTAAGCCACCGACATGTGTATTTACAATATACCGGTATAATGGGTCCAATATTTATCGGGATGAAAAAGGTTTTAATGATCTTATAATAATTATATTTAAATTAGAAGAAATTTATCATTTTAAATGCTAGCCATTTAATGTTCCCTATAACTATTTGTACATAACCAAGAATTGTATTATTTGTTTTACTTCTTTGCAATTTTTGAAGCTATTCATTGCCCTTTTTGTTAAAATCGAAAAAACCCATATCTTTGTACAGTTCAATAAACAGATTAAATTAACCTGTATACAGGGTATTCCGAATATTCCGAATATACGATAACAGCATAAAATAAGGTAAACATCATACATTCAGGTGTTAGCAGAACATGCTGCATTTTCTAGAATTTTTGCTTAATTGTTTTACATTGAATTGCTTCAAATATTATTGAGTCATGTTTAACTGTCAGCAATTGTTGAAGAGATTTTCATTATTTGAATTATCACTGACTGATGGTTGACAGTCCATATACTTTTTAATCATCATTAAGCAAATACTGACACTCAACACCTTCTTATATAGGTTTGTATTACTAGTATCTAATTAATATTGAGTTATGACTGACACACTACCCGAGTGGTGAAAGTTCATATCAACCTAGCTCTAGGACAGAGAATCTGATTAAACCTATAAATTCTGGCCTATCCATTCGATGTTATTTGTAGAATTGTTTCTATTTCTGACAAAATTTTAAACATATTCCTTTAATAGAACGGAATGGTAATTAGATATAATAGTTATTATCAAATATCTACTTATCATTGTGGTGTATTTATATAACATATCAATTGACAAAAAAATGAGAGAATCGGAAAAAAATATAAGGTCATTCATTTATATGGCATTATGTATATGACATCAATGGAGTGAGAAAAAGATTGTTTTCCTTAAAGATAAAGTGATTAGAAAACACTCATTTATTTCACATATTTAAATCATAACTCAGCTGATTTAAAAGAAGCAAGAAAAATAAGTTCCGAGAGACTAGGGCAGCTAATGCAATAAGGGTGTGGTTGACGCTTTGAGAGATCGTTTATATTATAATTTTCTGTTCATGTTTTAGAAATATATAAAATATCACAAATGATACCATTTTTTCCCTGAACCTGACTTGGCTATGCATAAATAGTTGATACAAAATGAAATCAAAGTTGAATTCTTGTATAAGGAAGTTAACCTTATAATCAAAGTATTCACAATATTTAACAATAATTGAGGAGAAAATATCAGAGCATCCATCACAGTTGAGATCTGTTGCAGCTGTAAAAATTAAATATATGTATTATAAACAATGGGATATAAGATTTGGCCTAATCATATACATATATTTATATTTTTGGTGCTATTGAAGCAATACAGTTTTGCTATTTCTGATATTAAAACATGACCCTGTTTTACAAAAGAGCGTATGACTAAGATCAATATATCTTTGCAGCAATTTTTCTTTCCTTTTTTAAACACTGATATGAAGAGCTTTATAATAATAAATGTATTTTAAAGAGTTGGAGAATATCCACGTGAATAGTGATTTTTAAAATTAGAAAAAAAAGTAGGTAAATGTATGATGTTAGAAAAAAAAAAGCTAAAATTTTTAGTCTTTGTCGCGTTCTTTTGTAAAATGTGGGCAGGAATTATTCCTGCATTAGGTTTACTTATCTAGTTTATTTATTCTATTTTGATACTTACAAAGCGGGTTCATTTAATTCAACATACTTATATTTGCACTTTTTGTATGAACCTAGTGAAGAGCAAATATGCTCATTTCTGTTTGAACGCAAAAAGGAGTTCATGGCAAAACTGATTCATAAGGCGCAACAAGATTTTTTTGTCCTTTGAGCAAGTGAACTTTGACGTGCATCAATGTTAAAAAATATATAACTTTAATTTATATAAAATGACAATTATTTACCCAGGGCCACCTTTTTCTCCAGATCTTCGGCATCTTGTCATGCAACAACTATGTTGAAAAAAATCCACGTACTTAACGACATAAAGTTTAAACCCAAAGTCAGAAAAAGATCAAACAGACGTTCTTTAAAAGATGGTTCGCCCTTAGTTTTTTCCCTTAAATATTGGGATTCGGACTCTGAAAAGTGATTTAACATTTCTTTAATTTTTTTTAACAGACCTGGATCATGTTGGGTGGGGGAAAATATTCATATGCTGTAAACAATTTGTATTCGCGACGACATTATTTCGCGCTATTCCAGGGATGAACTAGTTTGCCACGATTATTTTTCACGACACAAATCGTTTAAAATCAAATGGATTTAATAAAGATAAGAATCAAAATGTAGAATATTAAACGAAAAAGACTATTTTTTTAACTTGTTCACACATATCGTTATAAAATCATAGATCTGAACTGATTTGATTGACATGTATGCAGTATCTTTTTGTATAAAATGCTTGAGGTATCATGTATATCTGTTGACAAGTAAATAGTTAACAAATATATTTTTAAAAAAAACTAGAAAAAAAACTTCCATTTCATTGTTACATACATCACGTGACTAAGATGTTGGTGTCATATCAAGTTAGTACGCTTAAGATTGTTCACAAATTATATGTGCAGTATATTGTTTACTTAACACCTTTGTTTACAAAGATTGTAAGAATTTCTACACAAATTGATATTTATTGAGATATCAATGCATTTTTTTAGTATTTCTTGTAATTTTTGTATATACCAATGTATATATTCCGAAAGCAGGGATTGTGTAGTTTCTGAAAGTGATTAAAAAATATCATTTAAGTTGCCATGGCAACAAAATACGCCATAATCATACTGGAATTTCCATTTATTCAAGAATACTCCATTTCTTTTATTTCTTAGTTAAATATTTGAAAATATATTTTTGTATTGTGTTGAAAATTATGAGCATGTTGTACATTTTTTACAAGTATTTTTCGGGGTTGGGAGGTAAGAAATTAGCATTTGCTACCCCAGCATTGATGCATTAATGGCAAAATCGCTCAAATAGTTTAACTCAAGCTAGCAAAAAAAAAAAACTGGTACAACCAATAAAAAATCATTTTAACATGCTGTCTTTATTATTTTCTCTTTCCAATGGTGCAAGATCTATTTTACGAAGTTATGAATTTTTTCACAGTATACTTGGTTTTTCACAGTATACTCGTCGGCAGGGGATCCTCACTCCTCCATGGCACCTGATCCCACCTCTGATGTTTCGGAGGTCCGTGTTTGCTCTGCTCTTATGCAGCAATATACCTTCATCACCTGCATACGGAGTATTTATATCTCAGTTGATTCGATACGCAAGAGCATGCTCTACGTATGAACAATTTCTTAAGGTCAAGATCTAGTAAATGAAGGATGCCTACAGATTTATCAAATTTAAGAAATAAATTTCTGTAATGATGCTTTATAACATAAGCTTGGTCAAAACAGGTGTTTCGGGGCTTCATTTGTAGAAAAACAAGATGAAAAACCATATTTTAAACTGTCATTTTCAATGAAAAATTAAGAAAACCAGTCAGGAAAATGGAAGTTTTTTCCATATCAGACAAAGAAAATGTATCCAGATTGCCTACAGTTTTTCGGAAAACGATAATTTGTATGTTCTTTGTCTCGTCTTTAAAATAATGTCAACTTTAATATAGGTATCCGGACTACTTTTCATGTAAATTCAAATTGAATTCCGTGAAAATACTTAATTTTCCACATAATTCTATTAGAAGCGTAAATTACGGGAAAAAGAAAGTTGAAAGTGATTATGACGTCATAATGGATTGAACACTGAAAAGTTATTCTAAAGTCATTTACTAGATCTTGACCTTAAACGAGGTAAATTATTGACAAGCAAGTTGATGAAACAAGAATATCAACAGTCTCGTTTGAAGTCATCATTTCGTAAATTCTATGGTCGATACAATGACTTTGTCAACAAATACAATTTATCATTGAATGAAATGCTGACGGACGTTTTTCATACCAATTGTTAGTCCATTATTTATACTCTGAATTGACCACGGATTTTTTCTGTTATTTCCTGATTATGACAAGGAGCACACGGCGGGTGTGACCGGTCGGTAGGGGATGCTCACTCCTCCATGGCACCTGATCCCACCTCTGATGTTTCGGAGGTCCGTGTTTGCTCTGCTCTTATTTTGTATATTTGTTTAATGGACGTTGAGATTGAATACTGTTCGTTATTTCCATATCCTTCTCTCAAGTCAGATGCGTAGAAATGCGTGTATGCCATGTAAGGGGTTAATTTACTTGTTGATTAAATGCAGTTTCGTAGCTGTTGTAAATATTACATTTCTAAAACCTAAATGACGAGGAAATATTAAAAAGGCAGAAAAGAGAAACCTCATTTGTTTATTACATACATTGTACATCACGTGACTGAGATGATATAAGAAAACAGGAAAACGGTGCTTACATATTATATTACTCCGAATAAAGTGTTTCACTTGCACTATAGAGACCAAAAATATCAAACTTTGTGTAGAATAATTGTATGTAAAGAAAAAAAGGTTATGAAAGAAAAAAATAACAAATACAGATGAAGAAATATTGTCAAAGAAGATGCTAATTAAACAGATTTTTTCCCTACGAGTTAAAATTATGACTTTAAAAAATACGTTTTAATATGTTTTTAAAAAAAAATGTTAATATACAGGACTAATATTCAGTAACCATGCTTCAGTCGCTGCTAGTGGTCTGAGGTTGAGTGCCCTAAGATCAAGTTCGTATGTAAATCTTTAACAATGCAAGTGTAATTGTATAATGACCAATTGGTCGCATCATGATTATTTAAAGGATAAATCCATTCATTGAAAATCTTAGCCAGTGTGTCAGTATGAAGTCCATATCTTAATACTATTGTAAAACCAAATATTTTCGTGGGGTCAATTTTTTGTAGTTGGTGAAAATATATCTTGGTTCTTTTGGATATTGGTTCGTTGTTTCAAGAATTAATGAGTAATTATGTAACATTTTACATTTCGTGTTAGACATGAATTCGTGGGTCTCGTCATTCCTAGAAATCAACAAAAATTAAAACCCCGTGAAAATTTGTGATTTCACGGTATACAAGTTTACAACTTTTAAACAAATGCACGCAGAGTTGCTGAAATTCATATTTTGTACCAAAGGAAAACAAACAGTGATTAAGAAATATTTTACTTAGGGCAATTTATTTGAAAACATTTTATAATAAAGAATGTAAAGAATTTTTCACTATCAAATTTAAAAAAAAAATTTCATCAAGAGATTATTTCTAGCAACTTTATATGAGGGTTGTTCGAAAAGTTCGTAGACTTCTGTCAAAACTTCTTTATTTGACGTCATGTGTTATCTAAATTTTAAAAAAAAATATTATAACAATAAATTTGAATTATTTCCATTATTCTTTTTTTTAAATATCACAATTTATTCAAAACTTATCCAGATTTTAAGAATGCCCAAATCGGGTAGCGGTGCAGGTAAAAATTTAGTAAGTTACAAAAGAAACATTAAATAATGTCTGTAGTCAAATTCTCTGTAAAATGAGGCAAAAATGGAATGAAGCTTTCCATATCAAAAAACAATTTTTTTAAAAAATATTATATTGGGCTTATTTAAAAGTTTAAGTGAGTAATAAAACGAAGATAGACACCGTCAACAAACTTTTTAAACAACCTCCGTATATAAGATGGTACTAGTTATTTAAGGTGACCCATGAGAGGGTTGATATGAACTTTCTCGACTCGAGTAGAGTGTCAGTCATAACTCAATATTAATTAGATACTAGTAATATAAACCTATATAAGAAGGTGTTGAGTGTCAGTATTTGCTTAAAGCCCGAGATAATAAGCACCGATCCAGATTTATCTGGTCTCTATCCCCCTGTCAATAAAAAAAATTAAGGTCCATCATTGGGTACTTGAAATTGATTGACAGTTAGCTACTAATCCCTGTGTATATCTCCTTCACCTTGTTTGACACGTGTGGCCACCATCAAATTAACTTTCGGTCTTCTGATGTTAACCGCTAAATTATTATCGCAATAAGGACGCCATTTCGATGCAAACATTTTCAGCTTGATTATAATTAATTAATTATCTGTATTGGAAACATATTATTAAAAATGAATTTTTATCTCATTGTATTTCAATAAAATAATTAAGATTGTGTATATTTTTACCTATAAAAATGGCATAGGTGAATGTAACCTTGTTTTTACTCGTAAAAGTTATGAATGATTCTTGTTTTGAGACGCAGTGATAAATTACAATGAAAAGAAAGGTGAAATTAAGCTGGTTACAACTTTTTGCATGTTATGGAACTAAAGCATGAAATCAAAATATCTGACAACTTCGCCTGGAGAAGTATTAAAGTGTAAGAGTTTCTCTCTTTTTTCCGTTTTATAACCCAACATTTCTTACTTCGTGGTTTGCATTAAATTGTTTCCTCCGTTACCTCCATTCAAGGTCACAGGTGTTAAAAATATAGTTTTGAAAGAAATACATATGTTAGCAATATTTTAATTTTTGTTTTAAGTTGTTAAATTATAATCTAAATTTACTTAAAATACACACATACTTGTATGCGATTTTAACTTTACAAAACCATCGTTATCGCGAATTTTTCACAATATGATACAGAATGTACATTTGCTAAAAATTGGACCACGCGACTTTTTTTTTACAAACGGCAAGCAACTGTTACTACATGTATTTGACCGTGATCGAAGCTCCAGTTGTTACTATATTTACCATAATTATGATTAGTTTTTAAGATTTTGAAAGGGACAGACAAGGATGAGTATTTTACTTCTGAAATTATACCAGGCCTGTATTTCATAATGATTATTATTATTTTTTTTTTTTACAACGAACTCAAGTCGTTGCTGCTGTACACGTGACGTACAACATACCGTAGATTTTTTTTTCTAAAAGTTGGCCTGTAAGATTTCTGCTTGTTTGATATTAGATATAAGTCTGAAATTACGAAATTTTACAATTATCACTAATTATTGATATTTTTTAATTTACGATGTCGAATATTCTACTAATTTTATGATGAACAGTAGGCCATCAAGCAGTACAGGTAATACTCATGGACTTCCTGTGTATACCGTTTGTGTATAGTGATAAGCGCTTCCCACGGTCTGCACGACCGTCAATGCCTCAGAGTGCCACGCATGTAAAATTTAGTCCCTCTCCTTACCTGAGAAAAATGTACGGTTAAAAATCTCGGCTTTTAATGATTTTTAAAAAATACATGGACTGTCAACTATCAGTCAGTGATAATTCAAATAATGAAAATCTCTTCAACAATTGCTGACAGTCAATCATGACTCAATAATATTTGAAGTTATTCAATGTAAAACAATTAAGCAAAAATTCTAGAAAATGCAGCATGTTCTGCTAACATCTGAATGTATGATGTTTACCTTATTTTATGCTGTTTTGGTCAAACGTAAAAATATTCGGAAGACCCTGTATACAGGTTAATTTAATCTGTTTATTGAACTCTACAAAGATATGGCTTTTTTCGATTTTTACAAAAAGGGCAATGAATAGCTTCAAAAATTGCAAAGAAGTAAAACAAATAATACAATTCTTAGTTATGTACAAATAGTGTACAGAGAACATTAAATAGCTAGCATTTAAAATTATACCGGTATATTGTAAATACACATGTCGGTTGCTTATCATAACAGATTGATCAATGAGTTGTTGTTGATATAAAATCTATATAAAGTATTATTTTCCTCAGAGCTGCTGAAGAAAATTATTAGTTGATGGTCTAATGACAAGGAAATATTAAGAGGGAAAAAAACCTGTAAGAAATGATTTATTTAAACTGTTGATATTTTTGTGGACTCAAAGGTTACGGTTTATACAATGCTCTTTATATAGCATCATGTTAAAATGATTGATTGATTGACAGATTCATAGTGGCTGTAGAAAATTATTAGTTGAAGGTCTGATGACAAGGAAATGTTAAGAGGGCAAAAAGGGGAAACCCAGCTCATCTGATACATGTATGACTTAAATGATCGCTGGTAAACAGGATAAGGGTACTCAAATATTATTTTTTAATGAACAAAGGGTTTATCATGCACTAGGTATAAAAAAGATTTTACAACTTTTTGTGCAGCTGTATGCAATGACTAAAACTGGATAAAGTCATATCGAAGAGTTTTATAAAGCGTTCACCTTGGGAAGGTTGGTGATTATACTTTATTATAAGGTAAATAATATGATTCATTGAATTACTAGCATTGCTTAGTATGAATAAAACCTCTTGTAATTCTAGAAGTCATACTTTAGATTCTGTTAGTATTTTAGCGACCTATCTAGCGCTCTGTGACAAAGAATCTGATTAAACATTTCAGTTCTGGCCTGTCCATTCGATGTTTTTTGTAGAATCGTTTCTATTTTAGACAAAATTTAAAACGCATTCCTTTTATAGAACGAAATGGTAATTAGATATAATAGTTATTATCAAATATCTAGTTATCATTGTGGTGTGATTAGATAGCATATCAATTGACAAAAAATTGAGAGAATAGAAAAAAATAACATAAGGTCATTCATTTAAATGGCAATAGAGTATTGATAACAGTTGATTATTCCACCGCAAATTTCATATTTAATTTCATAATTAGTACAAAGAAAACAGAACACCTTCCTTGCTGAGTGTTGAGTATCTTTCAAACTCAAGTGAACTTAAAAGTTTTCCTTGCACCAATGTACAAAAAATAAGTTATAATTAAATATCATTTATCAAAAACAAAAAAAAATGATTTAGCAAAGTTCAGCTTTGTAAAGTTGTTTGTTTGCTCTCTCCCTCTCAAACGACTAAAGCTGGCCTGACACAATTTGTTTTGTGCCTGCAAGAAACGAGTTTTAAAAATTCTTTTACCCAGAATTTCCTCATGTTGTTAGTCGGAAATATGTTGATTTTCTTTAATTTCCACCAATTTCAGACCTGAAGTTTTAACCTTAGTCAGGAGAGGGCAAACATACATTCTTTTAAGGTCAGACGACATATTCCTCAGATATATGTTTTGTATCTCTTGGTATTATATCAAATTATTTTCAAATTTGTCATTCTCTTCTAATTTCTACATTGTTTTCAAAGTGATTTTAAAAATAGGTACACCAACAATCGTGCTGTAAGCCATTTAGAAGATTACCCATAAGGGCTATATAAGAAATTTGACCCTATGATATCTTGGACAAATGCCTAGTAAGGTACCCTAATTTTTTGTGTTAAGTACCTTTACTTCAATGTCAAATTCTTAGGAAAAATTATATATTTTTAGTGAATGTGTCGTCTTACCTTAAATACAAGTATTCTCTGTCCTTTTCATTTTTACCTTAAACATTCAGATTTGGACTCTGAAAAGTGATTTAGCATTTTGGAAAATATCTCGATTATATAGAAACTGTTCGATACAATTTCATCTGTCATATTTTGTTGATTTTTGAGCGAGTTATTTGTTAATTTTCAATTTGTTTTCATTTAAAGAATATTTTTAAAGAAGTTATTTTAATTTTATATGAAAAGGTGTACAAGTATCTCGCAGCATTGTTAAGGCTTGAATAAGGGGGCGGGGCCTAATTTATACGGGAAAAGTTTACTGTGACGTAACACAAAAATATGACTTTTATGTATTTCTCATAATACCTGAAATTGAAATAATTTGAAACTTTTAACTGTATTAGCATAATAAACAACAATAAAACTTATCAATGCATTAAAAAAACTTGCTAGTTAAATCCTATGTAGCTGGTTATAAACAATGCACTGATCGCGATAAACTTGTAAACATGACGTCATTTTGGTAAACATAACGTATTACATGTGCTGTGAGAGGCAGATTGAGGATTATTTTAACAATGAAAAATGCGTTTTATTATTAAACGGATTATTATTTACAGGATTTAAATAGTCAATTAATACCAAGGTAAAGCCTTTGTTTAGTGCGATTGTTAATTAACTACAAATAAAATGTATTTTATCAATTATGTCGTGTTTTATGTACAGGTTACGTATATTTTACATCGAGATGCCACATAAAATCGTACTTTCGCAAGGGCATACACTGCATAAATCTGAAAAATTTTTTAAATATAGATAAAGGATATATTCCTTAACTTGAAAAGTGCTGCTGCTTTCTTTAAATCGAAGCCGTGATTTTATAAGTACACAAAATATTTGGTAAAAGTCTAACATATTTCGACATTGACCTATTTACTTAAACATTTAAATATTAAAAAGAAAATTCTATTCAAAGCAGCAGCACTTTTCAGAAACTACAAAGTATACAGAAACAATAAATAGATTGAATTTTTAATTTCAATAAGGGTATGCCCTTGCGATATTGAAATTTGTTATTGACCTACATTCCGTGTACCTACTATGCGTTCATCACGTGACTGTCCATCGATGGGACCAAACTCTATACAGTACAGAGTATGCTATACTATGCTATTTCTATAAGTATTTAAGTTCTGTGATAATAGAATAGCTGAATAAAAATAAATTCAATTTTAAAAACAATTCCTGTTTTTTGCACTTTTATTTTCCGTTGATTTCTCATAGTAAGCCTTAACAGTGCTGCGCTATTAATACTAGCATAGAGCGTTGTTAATATACTGTAAAAGGGTAAATTGGAGTTATTAAAGTCAATAAAAATATCAGGAAAATAAAATACCACTCTGAACACGGATACAGTGAATACACGGATATAGCGAAGTCATTTTGGATCCCCAGCTATATAAATTTAATGAATTTCTTGTACGGTTATAACGAATCACGGATATAGCGAAGTAATTTCAAGGGTCCCAGCGATTTCGTTATTACCAAGTTTTGCTGTATATGGTGATGAGGAAATATATATTTTAGAAAAAGGAAGATAAAAATTCCTCGTAATATGAAACATATATCACTGAGATCACGTGACTGAGATGATGAGATTATGTATCTCTGTATAAAATATACACTATATATCTTGCTTCAAAGCAAAGCACAGAAGGATAAACAGATATTTTCCGAAAGGTAGGGCAATAAATATATATTATTATAAAAGAAACTTGATCTGAAGAGTCGTATCACGTCGAGTTGACAGGCGTGGATCATCAGATCTAATTAGACGTGAAGTATATAAACACAATTAACTACTCAAGTCATTAAAATAAGTAGGGGTCAGGACTAAAATGCAATAAAATTTAATCATGGTAGATGCCGATTTAAACCATAGCGCAGGTCTTTTGACCATTGCAAACATAAATTTAGCCATGGCGGGCCCCCATGGAAGAACCCCTTGTGGAAAAACCTGTTAAGCGGTATACAAAATATCTTTTAAAATACAACATGAAAGTTCTTTAAAAAGTGTATGAATTTTATTTTGTTGAGGTTAAATTTCCACATAATTTTGTGAAGTTACAGAAGTAAATATGAAAGAAAGTTTTTACTTTAAATTAAAGAAAAGATTCAGACAGGAGACCTTAATAGGAATTTAAAAAAAACAGGAAAAAGAGCAAGATGAACACAAGGAAGAAAAGGAAGAAATATTCGACTGCATCGGGAAACAAGAACAATATGTCAGGATAGAATTACTCAAAAGGAAGAAAATAAAAAAGTGCATCGTGCAAATTTACAAGGCATTGTGAACATCTGAAACTTGAAAAGAAATATTTGAGTTTCAAATCAAAATCTGCTCTTTATTATGTGTGTGAAATATTCAAGGAAGAAATAATTTTATTTTTAAGGCTATTTGACTCTGGTTTTATTTTTTCGTGATTTACCATTCAGAAAAAGGATCACGTGTATAATATTTGTTTAAGCTTTCAATAACAGACTTAAGGTGTTTCCACCCTCACAATTTTATAGGTTCAAAGTACAAAAACTGCATTTATTTTCATTTAATATACTTTAAACTTTCCAATTATTGCAAAAAATGTATAGATCACCATATTATTTAAGATGCGAAACATAAATGAACAGAAGTGTATGTAAACATAAAAATCGCACATTTTTTGTGAACAGTATTGTGAAAAAATATGAAAAAACTGGTTAAAATGCATAATTCTGATAATGAATGTTCCTAATTAATTCCTACTTAAAAGATACTTTTGAATTGCGAAAATTGGGGAAACTATTTTACAATAAAGCAAATGCCTGAATGAAGAGACCTTAGAAGGAGTTATTGCCCTTGTAAACATTTTTTAAAGACTGAATGATTTCAATTCAAATCGGACAATTTTTGTTTAAGTTCATACTTGATAAAAATTGCTAATAGTCTGCAGGTTCAGATGACTTAAATATAAGACAATTTTAACAAATTTAGGGCCAATGATAGAAAAGTTGTAAAATTCCTGTCAGAGTTATGAATTTTGAATCACTAAAAGTTGTTTCATATTGAAGGTTTGTCTTGACACAGAGCCAATTCTGTTAAGATCAAGGTCACTGACAGAAAAAATCCTTTCCCACGCTATGAATTAGTAAATAAAAATCAATGGAGGCTCTTACTTGAAATATAGATTACTTATGATTGGAGGTTGTGTCATGACCCTGATCAAAGGTCTTGCTGGCAAATCTAGGTCACTGACAGAGAAAAAAATGTTTAAGCATAACTTTATAATTAAAATTCACTGGAGGATCATACTGAGAAGCATAAGAAACATAGAAGAAAGTTTCACATAAGAAAGTGCAGTGACCTTGACCCAAGGTCGGTACTTCCTGTCCATAGCTCCAACGGAAGACCTACTTGTTGCTTTGCAACGAGCTCGGCTCTAGTTTCTTTTCTCTTTTACTAATTTTTTTTTTTACAAATCTGATATTATAAATAATGACAATGTTCCCTAGAATGATTCATTATTTGATTCTTTATTAATCTGGTTAGAAAAATGCACATTATTGAAAATATAAGAAGTTAAAATATTTCTCCATTACCTGATTACGAGGTGTTTGTTAAATATCTCGTAAATATCGCATATAGATATCATGACAAAATAAAAGTATATTCGGAGGGGATTATATTATTTCAAATTACAATTTGTCTTTTTAATTTTCTTCTCCATATTCCTGACAAAGGGTTGAATTGAAAATTCAAGCTATGATTTATCTTTAATATAGTACATTTTTCATGCAACTGTAATTATTGGCAAACGTTTTAAAGGTTGTTCGGAGGAAGGTGATGACTTTGTTTTGTTTTTGAGATTTAACAATAAAGCTTTCACAAGCAATTAAGCATTTGAAATAATCAACAGATTAAATGGTGGAAGGGGGGAGGTCTTGAAACAAATATTTTCTAAGAGCAACATACATTCAACGTACATGTAAAGTTAATTGAATTTAAGTACCATTAAAGCATAGACGCATACCTTCTACATGTATGTCTAAGCAAAAATTCTAAATGGGAAAAATTATTTTCACAATTTGAAGTTTCTTGCAAAGCAACAAAAATAGAAATGGGTTCAAATTCGACCAGTTTTTTTACTCCCAACATCCACGGCTGTCTTTTTTTACGGGTTTGGTAGCAAGCCCCCCCC
>PRKT01000325.1:373707-385263 GCA_003671525.1 Saccostrea glomerata
CCCCCCCCCCCCCCCCATAAAAAAACAGCGCCAGTTCTCTGGATCTATATTTCCTATGAATAATGATATTTTCTCTTAATATAAAATTGCTTAGTTCGGTATACAATAGCCGTGTTTCGAGTTCATCGGGAACAACGTTTTTATTCGTTGTTTAGTCACGTCATGTCAAAAATGTTCAGCAGGTAAACTTCCGGTTTTACAGCGTCTCATAACTAGGGTAGGTTGGTGTAATTTTGACCACCTGGTAAATTTCGACCGTTCATAAATACTTAATATATTTTGTTTTGGCGCAAAATTGTGCATGGACATTTATAATTTAATTTTGTTTATATTCTCGCTTCTCAATGGTTGATTTCCCAAAAGGAACGCAAAACATTTTGTATAATCTGGTTTGGTATGGGGACACACCCCCTAAACAACCAGCTTTATCATTTTATCCATGCAAACCCCTCTTTTCCAGTCCTCAGAATCCGTGGAAAATTCAAGATTTAATAACTGTATCTTTAACTTCAAACACTTACTCGATCTTACCTCATGTAAACACACATCATGGCTGGTAGATCTATGTATCAGTTATTACCTCCCCTCGCTTCACATCACTTCTATTACTAGAGTTGTATTATTGCGCTGTAAATTTGCGGACTATAAAGCGTAAACTGACCCAAACCAGATTATACTCGATAATTTGGCCAAGAATTAGAGTCATTCCTTAAATATTATGCAGAAAGAAAACGTATTTTTATTATGTTGTGTCTAAAATAATCTTATTTCTATGAGCGTTATTAAGATCGTTATTGGAAAATCAAAGAATAGGCTTTATCACCGAAAAAATTACAGACAAGTATATTTTTGCCTCCACTGCGAAATATCACCTCAGAAAAATCCTGCATGGAAAGACAATCAATGGATATCCTTGACGTGAGATTTATGTTAAAAAATGACACCCATCAAGCCACGAACCCCGTTTTCAATTAGATCCGACACTAATTTAGTGTTTCGGTGGTATGATAACAGGCCAAATGATAAATAAATATTCTAAATAACTAATTATAATTAGTAATATAAGTCCGCCATCATCAGGAATCCACTTATATATGTAAATCAAATATTGTTTATTTATTCTATTTGATTTATTGTATACCGGTAAGTTTTTTTTCAATCGTAGAACCGGTCAGAGAATTTCCCAAGGTCATGCTTTGTTAATCTATATTATAAACATAGATGGAAGTTGTTTGCAGAAATATGCAGGAATGTTACAATCAGGGATTTAATCACTGTTACATGTAATCTACCAATGGGAGTCAGTTTTCTTAATTGCCATTGTTTTATAAATCGCTTTATTTCATTTAATTTTGGGGGGTAATTCAATTCAATCATTTCATCTAAATTAATAGAAAACTTTACAGCAAGAAGATCAAAAGTAGAATTATTCCAGTCTAACTTCCATCTCGAGTGATGAAAGACTTCTTTAGAGAATTTTTTACTACCGATCCACAGCATTTTTGTTGTTGTAAAATTAATTTTCAGTCCAGATACAATTCCAAAATAATCAAGCTCTCTTAATATACCATCTATAGACTGTGGTGATCCATCAGATATAATTGAAGTATCATCAGCATATAATGAAAGTTTATATTCCTCCCCATTAATTAAATTCCTTTTATGTCTTTATTATTTCGAATGAGAATCCAAAGAACTTCAGCATATAGTAGAAAGAGATATGGTGAAATTGGGTCCCCCTGTCTACATCCCCTTTGTGGCAACAAGTAATCAGAGGAAATTCCATTCTGTATGACACATGATTTGATTCCATTATAAAATGTTTGTATCCAATTTTTAATGGATTCCCCAAAATTAAAAAAATCTAATGTTTGGTATATAAACTTCCATGATATAGTACCAAAAGCTTTTTCAAAGTCAACTAACATTAATAAGCCTGGAATCTGTTTTTGTTCTGTGTAATTCATTAAATCATAAACTAGTCTAATATTTTCACCTATGAATCTTCCCTTCAAAAAGCCAGTTTGGTCCTTATTTATTAATTTATTCAACACAGTTTTTAATCGTTTAGCAATACAGCCTGAGGCTATTTTATAAATCACATTCAATTAACTGATTGGGCACCAGTTCTTTAAGAATTGTTTTTGTTTTCCTGGTTTTGGTAGGCAAGTTATTAAACCTAATTTATTTGGTTCAGTAAAGTGTGATAATTCATACGAGTTGTTTATTGCTCTTGTAATGAAAGCACCTAAATCCTGCCCAAAAATTTTGAAAAATTCACAGGTGAATCCATCAGGTCCAGGGCTTTTCTCGTTTTTCATAATTTTCAAATAATTCAAAACTTCAGAATTAGTCAAAGGGCCTTCAAGACTTTCTGATTCTTTTTTGTTTAATTTCGGCACATCATACATCTTTTATTTTTCATGGATATTTCCTGATTCTACATTCTCTTTACTTTTATATAGATTTTCATAGAACAGCTTAACTTCATTCAAAATATCAAATTGGTCAGTAATTATAGTTCTATCTTCCTTTTCAGTTTTAGGTATAACTTTACTCTGATAGTTTCTAGACTCAAGGTTGGTAAAATATTTTGAAGGTTTTTCTCCCTCTTCTATCCATTTCACTTTTGCTCTAATACATTGGCCTTTAAATTTCATTTTTCTAATATTCTCTAATTCTTCATGTTTTTTTTTTCTAATTCTTCAGCATGTTCTTGCAACAAATTCTGTTCCAGTATAAAGATTTCTTTTTCTAGTTGCAATTCTTTTTAAGTTATTTTCTTTTTCTTAAAAGTTGAGTAAGAAATTGATTTTCCTCTTATTTCCATCAATAATGTATCTAGAAATAATTGATCACTTAGCATAAATTGAATTTTATCATTTTCAATGGAGACAATATTATTAAAATTGTAGATAGGACAGGCGTATTGTAATTTTATATTTTTAATTTTTTCTTTTATCAAATTTACATATTCTTTATTTGCTAATAAAGAGTTATTTAATTTCCAAAACCCTCTTCCTTTCAAAAATTCATTTGTTTTAACACCCATTACAACTGGACAGTGATCTGAACGATAACTATTTTCAAATTTTACATATGGGGCCAAATTTAGTAACGATTCTGATATTAGGAAATAATCAAGTCTTGCCTGTTTTATTGGATTTTTCTTTCTCCAAGTGAATCTTTTTAAATTTGGATTGTTTTCACGAAAAATATCTTTTAAATTTAGTATCTCTATCATCTTTAATACTTCCATTCTTGATTTAGGGTTATTTAGGTTTTTATAGTTCATTGAATCCAAATCCTTATCTAAAATTAAATTAAAATCACCACCTATAATCATATATTGTGATGAGTAATGTTCTTGTATCATATTTAAAATCTTTGTATAGAAGGCTGGAGTATCCTGATTTGCTATTTTCTATTAGTACATCTAGAATAAGATAATTGCCATTGTCATCTTTATATTCATTAATCAATGTCAAGTCACAGTAATTATTGATAAGTGTAGTACCTCCCCGTGAGTTTGATTTGTATGAACTAAAAAAAGCCTTATATCCCCATAATGCCTTTATCATGCTTTCATCTTTTGTGACAAAGTGTGTGTCTTCAAGGAATAAAACTTTTAATTTTTTTTTCCTTTAAAATTTTAAAGACATCCCTCCTTTTATTCATGTCCCCTAAACCTTGACAATTTAATGTAAGTATTTTTAGGAAATTCTCACATGGATAGTCATCCATTCCACAGCAAATGCATAAAAAAGTTTACTGTTCCCCAACAGCAAGAAAAAAGAGTTGACAAAAAAAGTAAAAATCTATATACACTACAGAAAAGTAGTTTTTAAGCTCAGACACACCTGCTGTCATTTTGAAAATGTGCAAAACTAGACCCAAAAACCCTAACTTTAAGTTTATATTTGAAATGCAAATGTTAAAAATATAGAAAATTAATTTCAGTTGAGAGGAACTCTATATACTCAATTTCTTTCCTATTCAGTTCCTTTTTACTAATTACAATTTGTTTTAGTTACCATATTTGTTTTTTTCTTTCTATTAAAAAAATATATCTGAAATGTAATTACAACAAAAATTTATCCATGGTAAAATGTCGCACTTTGCACTGTTTTAAAATTGAAATTATGCACACAGACTCCTCTCTGAGTTGAGTGATAGAATTGGAATTGATCAAAAACTTACAAGTTTACACGATCCATGCTGTACGATATCTTTACCGGAAATTGACTCTTTGAAAAAACACAAAAATAGTGACGTATACACTTGCAAATTCCAGAAAGTTTCAAAACCTAAACATAATTTATAATTTATCCAGATATCATGTGCAGCATAAATATAATCATATCGAAAACCACTAAACCACTAGAATAGATATTTTAGTTTATGCCGAATTACAGTAATAGTCAAATTCGATGAAAGTACACAAATACTAACTAATCTAAAACGGTATTTACTGTAAGTTTGTATTTTTAGCTAGTGACCTTTCAAAATTTACATTTTGAAGCGTCAGACGGGAACCGGCATATTTCTCGCCGCACTCATTCCAACCTCTGTGATGTGCGTGAAGCGTCTAGGACCGATCTTACTACCACACCACCGCGAAACGACCACTAGTGCGTTATTTATGTCATTATCAGCCAGTGTCTTTAGTAGCATTCTCCCGGCTCCGTGCTCGCCGTCATCTTCCGATCCCTTGTGTATCATGCCGTTGTTACTGGTGAAACGAAACGCATAAATGTTATGACCTGCACTGGTAGTGTTACCTGTCCGCATAACTTCAACAAGCGATCGTCTCACCTGTTTATAGGAATCTACTGGCGTTGCGTGGGCAGCAAACCGGTTTCCATTGTCTTCTGATGTCTTCCCCGTACTGATCGCGATCTTTACCTCTTCTCCACAGATGATCTCATCGGCCATTGGTCTGCTACCAATATTTTCCCTATATACCGTTTTGCTCTGCGTGAAAATGAGCTTCTGACCTTTTAGCACAGTTTCTATGTTACAGTCCGCATATTTCTTTTGGACATCATATAAATGCTTCCTTTTTTCACGGACTTCTTCAGGTTGGTGTTGAGACACTCTTATTGGGGACTTCTTATCCTTGAGAATTTTAATGTGTCTCATCACAATGTCCTTATGTAATTTATTTACAAAATGGACACAGACTGGCCGAGGATATTTCCTATGTTTGTCGTATTCCCCCATTCGGAACACTTTATATATCTGTAGGCTATCAACAGTCTCTGCCGGTATCTCCATCTCTACTGCAAACACGTTACTAATGATCTTGACAAGGTTTTCAGGATTTTTTTTTATTTCGGGCGCCTTTTCGTCTACTCCACTCACAATGTTATTGTCTTCTATTGCTCTAGATCTTAGCTCTAGAATCTGTTCACTTTGAGTCTTTACACAATACTCCAGTCGAACTATGTAATCTTTCATTCGGCTAAGTTCTCTTTCCATCTTCTTCTGTTTTTCCTGCAGTTCAGTGGTTATATATATCGTATCGTTCGCCTGTTCTTGTACGTTTTCTAATCTCTCCTGAATGCCATGTTTTCCTCTAATGTCCTTGGTGACTTCGTCTAGATGGCGACCTTGTCCATCAATCCTTAGTAGAAGGTTTGCAAGAGTATTTTGTATATTAGTTATACTGTGCATGACATCTCTCATCTGAAAATTTTCACATTCCTTTGAAATTTCTTCATCACTAGTACTGGTGTTAATGGTATTAGTGTCCATATCATCGAGCGCCCTCTTTTTAGACTGGGTCAATTGACTAATTGAGTTAATGCTTTAACATTTAACGAAAAAACTGCCTAAAAATACAAAGAAGCAAGATTTATGAGGGACTATTTCTTGTGGTGTAAGGATGTTAAGCAGATAATTCTGCAAATCTGCACATTTATTAAATTTGATATCTTCGGATTGTAGCCTCACATATTTTTACTCAGAGAATATTTTCCGTTACGATATTGCTAGGAATATTTAATAAAGGACTTATTATATATTTCTAGAACAAGTTTTACACCTTCCTTCAACAAACTTTGCTAAAGAAAGATATGTCAAATAAGTCAAGATAAAATTTATACCATTTTTTGCCCGTAAATCTCATATTTTGACCAATATTTCAAAATTTACATCACTGACCCCAACTTTTTCTTTCATTATTTAAAAGTAATCGATACGTGTGACTGATCAGCACTTACGTTGTAAAAAGCTTGATTAAAGAACATGTTTAATTGCCTATTTACTTTCTGATACCAAAAATATGTTACTTTTTATTGCAAAAAGGTCACACAATGATTTGCGCGCATCAATTTGCAAGATTTTTGCAATGATGAATTTAATATTACTCAAACTATTTTACGTAAAATAAAATAATATTTATTGCCATGGTTACATCTGATAAAAATGATAACGGTTAAAGTAATAAACCAAAGAGCTAAAATGTAAGTGCAAAAAGGTCAACTTCATTGTACCGTAGATCAGTAAGATGCACACTGACAACTTATTTTCTCTGCAATTTTGAGTTATGCCATTTGATTACTTATTCAAAATACACTTCTAAAAAAAATAACATATTTCACGAGTGACATACCTTAAAACCATACAGTTTTTTTTCAGATTTACGTTGCGAATGGCAAAGTAATAGCAATGCACTAAAAACTGTGCCATATTGACCAATTTCTCAAAATGGAATCATTCGATCATTAAACCACAATTCTACGTGTATATGATATTATGTCAATTCAATATTCAAATCACGGGGTGATGGGGCAATTTAAGGTATTAAGTAAAAATGTTCATCTTTGCAATTCCATTTGCATCTCTGCACTTTTATTACAAGAAATGCCAATTTAAGAAACACTGTATTTCTTAGTTTTTAAATAATAAAGAGTCACTAGCAAATCTATTTAAATAGCTTTAGAATTTTATTCTAATTTACTTTAAAATATCGGTAACGTAAATATTGTTCTAAGTTTTATCGTAATTTTAATTTTGTTTTTTTTTAAATTACTTCACTTTTAATTAAAGACATATTCTATTGCTTGAAAGTCAGGAAGTTGACCCATGTGAAAACAATTTGATCTCTAACTTCATTTTTTAATAAATGCTAACACATAAATATCGATGAGTTTTTAACCATTGGAGAGAAAAACGGGGGCTATATTTGATGAATAGAGATTAACTGTATCTTTTTTACCATTCCATATAATAGAAGAAATATTCATATGTTAAAAAGTTACAACTTAGTCCTGCTGAGTTATTTCAGCAAACTTCAAAGTACTTTTAGATTTCCAAATGGAAAAATAAGTTTTGCGACGAAATTACAATTTGATAAATATATTGAAACTTTTTTTTTTAAATTGTGACATGCATTTGTGTGAAGGGTATGATATTCAGATAGTACATGTACAGCTCAATTTTAACACAATCTTACTAAGAAACAGACCTGTCATGATTTCAAGATTTTAGGTTTAAAATGAAAAAAATACACAATGATCGGCAAAAGTAAAGTAAATATCGATTCTGCTATAAAATGCGATTTTCTCCTAAGACAATCGTTCAACTTACAAAAAACAATTAGTGTATTTTAATCTACAACCAACAATGGTGCATATGACTGACAGAAAGTAATTTTTTTGAAATGTTATGTTACTTAAAACACGGTACATTGTTGAGAGCAAATTGAGACTATATTTTGAGAATCAGTGGGTATTTTCTTTTCTACCAAAACTACAAAACTACTGATTCATTTGAACAGGTCGGAGAGAATACTCGAAATCGGGTATTATCCGTGAAATCGCGTATAATACTCGATATTAGGGTATCGTTGAATCCGCGAAATCGGGTATAGGAGGTGTAATCACCTAATAAAACTTAAACGATGGGATGGCGCATGATGCTGAGTTAAATTTCATCTAGATACACATGTTTTCTAAAGGTATCACTAGCCAAGTAAGAATTTGGGCTTCAAGATTAATGCGCTCGGGACAACAAATACCCGTGGAGCTCAGTACATTTCATGATTTGCACACAAAAAGGTGTTCGATTTGCTTTATATTTTTTCTTATGTTGAAAGTAGATGCATCTTCCTAATGTTCATTCCCAACACAGCAGAATTGTAAAGTATCAGAATTCGGGAATTTATAATAATTCCACATCAACACGACAAACATGAACAATTTGTAAATAAATCAAATTATACGGAAACACATTTCACACACCAGATATGATGCCATGTGTAAATAAGGGATTGTCTATCGTATCTAATTATACGTTATTATTTACTTTCACATTCGTCTTGACATAAAATCAAATTATTTAAGAATGTATAAATAATGTAATGATAAAAATGTCTAAAATTTCGGTTAAAGAACCCCCTTTCTCTTTTTTTTTTTTTTGAAAATCTTTTCTTTTTTATTTATCATTCAAACATATTTGCAGAATATGTCTTCAACATTTTAGCAGAGACAGTGATAGTTTCAGGAATATAGCTTATGAGAGAACATAACTGTTGATCGTTTAATTTCGCTAAGTCATCAATATTTTACCATTTCTTGGTGACTTCAAAGGGGGGGCTAAAAGCTTCTTGACCACCTCTGACAAAACAACCTCGACTGTGTTCTACATCTGTCCAAGAGTCCTCTCTTTGAATGTCACAGTCGGTTAAACTCGTTCATATATTTTTAATCGTAGGGAATATTTATTCATCAAATAAAAAATCATATACATTGTAGGTAAACAAAAAGCAACCTGTTATTTTTTAACACAATATAAGACTACAAGTAACTAGAATTCATGTTTATTTTTCAAACACATTTTTTCATTATAGATGAGTATTAGGAAAAGTTATTGCCATGAGTAATACGTAACTAAAAGAAAACTGTGACATATTGTCTAGAACCAACCAGATAGTGCGTTGTATTAGCATATTATAATGAGGTATAAGATAGCGATATAAAAAAATCAAAGTACTGAAAGTACTGATGGGAGTTGATTATTAAATCAATCGATGTATGATTGATTGATTTATATTGTTTAACGTCCCTCTCGAGAATTTTTGACTCATATGAAGATGTCATCACTTGCCGGTGGAGAACTGCAATTTTTTTTACTTATACTCGGCATCCATTGACCAGAGAGAGGTCTTTTTTTGAGCCAGCACCTACTGCGACCAGGGACCTTTGTTTACACGGTCTCATCCAAAGGACCGGTCTCCAAGTCTTTCGGTGCATGGAATTTGAACCTGAATTCGATGTGTGTAACCTTGCCCACTTTCCAAATTATACTTATATCAATGCCTCTTGATTGAGGCATGTGTTCAAGAAGCAAATGCATAAGTGGATTTCGTGATCTTACAGAGTCAAAGCGGTATGGTTTGTTCTACTGTAAATCACTTTTTATTAGAATTTTATTTCTGCATAACTAAGCAAGACAGTGTAATTTCTCTCTTGCACATATACAAGTACTTTTGACAGTTTTCAAGATATCACCACAATTCGTAAAGAAATATTTTGTCATGCTAGTAAATAGTTACATGTAATGACTATCTCGCGAAAATAAGATGTCTCGAAAATTAAGTGATCTACAGTAATTTGAAAATAGCTTGAACAATAAGCGAAATCTTGTTAGATTAATCGTTTTCCTCACAGACTTCGTCCTTATCTTAGATGAAGGTATAGAACTTCAGTATCTAAGATAAAAAAAGTTGTTTTAGGATGAAAATGACACTCAAGACAAATTTGAGAGAAAACGAATGACGCACTCAGTGGGGAAAATGCAATTATCTTAATTTAGGTATGGGGAAATATTAATATGGATAAATATTGACATAACTTGATAAAAAATATCATCAAACGATTACGACATCACAATTAATTCATGAATAAGGTGGAAAGCGTTTTTCGATAATTAATGAAATTTAATTGTAGTAAAATAACAAATACAATCTAAATTGGTGATGAGAAAATTAATGGAGCTTTACTTTGAAGGTATTTCACAAATATAGATTTTGGTTCACAATATTCATCTTGTAAAATAGCAATTGTAAAAAGTGTAGGGTTAATCTATCAGATTCAGAAATTACATTTCCTACAGCAAAATTAGTAACAAATTTATACACACCAGGTATTGAGTTTTAAAAAAAATCAGTTGACTTTTTTTCACAGATTGAGCAGGAGTAATTTCTGAAAATAAAGTTTAATAGTTAGATTGCTTTTTAATATTTTTTATCATATATACGAGTATATATTTTTTGTAAATGGCTAAAACCCAAACATTTCATGCACATACAATAAAATAAGTTCAATGATGTTCAAAAATCTGAATATAAGTATAGTTCATGTAGTTATGATGTAACAGATTGGTGTATGTATTTCATACTTAATAGAACTCGTTCGATTCTGACATATTAATTATGCCTTTTTGCCTGGTATAATTCATTTTTAAAATGAACATTTTATATTTTTGAGACTGATTTCCGTGAAATCTAATTAAAATTGCAACGAGATATTTGTTAAACCACAATTAAAGCATAATTTACTAGTACGTGTGTATTTGGACATTTTTTCCCAAAATGTATATGCACTAGTATTACACAGATCGGTATTAGAGGGAAATTGGATACCCCAACATCCATCCACGTCCTTAAAATACTCAATGTGCCAAAAATTTGCAATAATCTATTTCCTATCTTTATCTTGCTTAGTCAAACCAGGGACCTATACATGTTTACTTAGTATATAGGTCTCTGGTCAAACAGTCATTACGCAAATTGACTATCATTATACTGTATATATAACTGTACAACTTTCCAAAAACAAAAGAAATTAACAAGCTTCATATATTACGCATTTAAAAATCATCCTGCATATACTTTCATTTACTTTCATTCCGGACACAAAAGTTAAAGGCGAGAAGTAATATTAATCCATGCAGTAGGTCACTCCTGCAGCAGTGGGGAGATCTTATCTAAATATTAGAGATTCGCAAGCACACAATGCCCGCTGAGTTATCAATCAGCCTGAGTCAGGTGCACACATACACATGTATTGTAAACAAAACAGCTAGCCTAGACATGAAGTTTTGTTCTCTGTTTTCCAAATTGACTTTAGATTAATAGCACATCTGATTACTAAGCCCATTGTTTTATTGTCTAAATATACTGTATCAAAATTTTTTCTGTTTTTAACCACCAGAATACCATCATGTTTTCTCATCACATTGCAGACGCTTTGTTAGTAGGGAATTTCCTGTCTTAAAATTAGAAAACATGCACAATGTATGAATACATATCAGAATCGGTATGATTATTTAGGTGACAGATGCCTAAGAGGAAATTAAAATGACAGACTAAAGTTGAATACAAAGTGATTGTGGACTATATTGTCAAGAATTATAATTTCTTTATAGTAAGTATAATGGGGAACTATTTTCTTATTCGCAATGCTCATTTTCCTTGGCAGCTGTTTGTCAGTTGCACTTCCTGTCTGGACCACTGACATAGAGTCGTTGATATAATCAACTCCCAAAAAT
>PRKT01000325.1:385657-415070 GCA_003671525.1 Saccostrea glomerata
AAAAACAAGAAAATCCTGTTCATATGATTTCTCGCTCTCAATTTTCACACAAATGCATAAAATAAAGGTAAAAAAAAGTATATTTTGTATGGATTAAAATGCAACCAAAATATTTACGGTGTTTTTGAATAAAAATTTCATGCTAAATTGACATAAAAAAAGGTACTTACCTTCAATTAGCTATTTTCAAACTGTTTTCCCGAGGGTATTTATTTCATCTCATTTTATTTCCTTCTTTATAAGAACGTTGGTATTCTATTATTGCAGAGATATACAATTATGACTCGCTTATACTGTACTCTCTAACTGTTAGGAATAATTTATACTTCACGAGAAAGGGACGCCATACATTTTTCAGTAAAAATACATATCACGGCGTTGGTCGTTTAATTTCTTTAAAATTTCACGTTTTGTGAATAGTGCACAAATTAGAAAATTAAGTATATGGAATAATGTAATGGGAAATAAAGACAAACGAAGTGTAGTTGTTTGTTTTTAGAAATTATATCAATAAATGATAACGCCATTGTGTCCTCTTTGTTACCCCAGCAGTGTTTGTCGTGTGATTTTAAATTTATTTGAGAACCTTATGAATTAGTTTTAATAAAAATAAAATCACAAGATACTGATGTCCAAGTAACAGTTACTGGCATAATGCGCCGCTGCTTTATTCTTTAGTTTTTATAGAAAGTTGCACGGAATACCCGATTTCGCGGATTCAACGATACCCTAATATCGAGTATTATACGCGATTTCACCGATAATACCCGATTTCGAGTATTCTCTCCGACCTGTTGAAAATTGTTCAGGTGAAAAAATGTATTACCTTGAATATTAGATTACTTTATAGTGGCATTTTTTTAACTGTTAACAGAATAACCGAGTTGACAAATCGACTACTAGTTGACGTTCAAAGTATATTATAACACGTGTAAGGAAAATTCATGATATTAAAACATGAATAAGGGAAATTCACGATAAAAAAGGTTAAATCGTCACTTAAATCATAACGTTTAGTTGTAAGTTTGCATCAACGTCATTATCTCTTTTTTTAATTAAACCATCTAAACATGAAACAGATGTGTGAGACTTTATATTGTCCTTTTATTTAGAGTTTGAGGAGCTTTATAGAATGTAGCAATGAAAATGAATATTGATTATTGATCAAACATCTTTAATATATCTAAATGTCGAATTGAAGGTAACAAGCAAGGGACTTTTTCTGTTCATATAGAAGTGTTTGAAGAAATTCTGTTATTTAGGAATGTAAAACAGGTATCTTAATAACGACATAACTACTACTCATTAACATATCAGCACATTTTTGGAATACCTAGTCTCCGAATATTACAATGACACTGTAAAATATAATATTAAGCATCTGTTTTATATCAGTTTGGGAATACCTTTGTGAAGAATCATTTTTAAAAGTTTTAAATACTTTTTGAAAGGTATTTTTGTGGATTTATAGCCGAATAAGAGCATGTTTAGCTTGGAAATATTCGTATAATAAAAACATACGCATCTTAAAGTTGCATGGTTTCCTAAAGTCAATTCAATAAAACCATAAAAAGTGATAGGTACTCCCCTTTTAATTATAATAGTTAGCGATATACTAGGAAAGGAATTATACATCTTATAGTTTTATCATATATTGTCCAATTCTAATTTTAGTAGCCTTTTAGATTGTTTAAAATTTGTATTTTTTTTTTTTTACTAACAACAACTTCTAACCACTCCAGAATCCTCAAGATAAAGAAATTCTATGTGAAGTGATCTCAATAAAGAAGATAGATAATAATCAATGGTTGCAGTTTTAATGTAGAATTTGATGTCACAAATGTCTTTATTTATTCAGGGAGTCCAGAAACACGTTTTGATTCTTTCAAATTTAAAGTAACGTTTTGTTTAATTCGCATTACTTGTATCTGAATTAACTGACTAGGTAAGGAAGGGAGTAGCTATTAAATTATTGAAATAAAAGAAAAAAAAATCATTTGTAAGAACTGCAAAGAGGCAAAAATTCTGTTTTCATGGAAGACGGATAAAATTAATGGATTGAGCTTTTGGGGCACCCATAGATATTAGTTTGATTTAAATATCTGGGGGTTCAAAATATATGCTACTAATGCTTGTCTGTGTATGATTTACATATGAAACATTTCTTTTTCATATAAATTTCATGCGAATTTCTTTTAGCATGATATTCATGCGAATTTCAAGTAAATGATGGGTTATATTTTCATGTGTAATCATGCATGATTCTTTTCGTCTCCTTCTCAAGCGAAGAATTTCACTGAAGTTCATGTAAGCCACTTTTTTCTATGTAAACTTAGATTGGTTCAATTTTTGTTTTCTTCTGAAAAACCACTGGGCCAAAAAAGATGAAACTTCTACAAAATCTCTCTTTCCTAGTGTAGAAAAATACTACACTATATATCCAAAAATGAACGCAAATTATTTCTTTATAACCTGGATTGGTATGGGGAACACCCCCCCCCCCCCCCCCCCCCCCCCCGGCCCGACAACAATTGAATCATGCAATCTTCTCATTTCCAGTCCACGGGATTCATGGAAAATTCAAGGGTTAATAAATGTATCTTTAAATTCTAATAGTTATTCGATCTTACCACTTGTAAACAAACACCATGGCTGCTACATATATCTGTTTTACCTTTCCTCGCTTCCCATTACTTCCGTTACTTAAGGTTGTATTATTGAGCGGAAAATTTGAACTAATAAATATCAACGACATTTAACAACCACGTTTGTTTAGTGATTTTAAAGTTAAATTAAAATTACATTATGAAGAATGGCTTTCACTCTTGGCCAAATTATTGGAGTGTAACCTGGTTTGGGTCAGTTTACTCTGTTTTATCATCCGCTTCGCGGATAGAGCGTATATTGACCAAGACCAGGTTATTGTCGAATGATTTGGCCAATACTTAGAGTCATTCATTGATTGAAAATAAATAAGTTAACGTTGTATAATGTATATATATATATATGTTAATATGCAAAATAAAGAAAGTCTTCAGTTACATGTGAATGAATATCATGCAAATCAGAATTCAGACAGTATTCCTTTTTTTAAATAGACTATTATCTAATGATGCATATAGTAACATTTAAAAATTGTTAAGAAAATTTATGTTATTAATGTCAATGATTCTAGCACTGTGTTGTTATTTACGGAGAAATTTCCCTGACTGATCAACACGGGATTCTGTTATAAAACAAAAGGAAAAAGACGATGTCCACAGTAAAAATGTATAGAGCCGTGTTACGGAAATCTGTCACAATGCCAGTTATTAGTCGTGGTCGTCACATTTCCTGTGTGACGTCAGACCGGGTCTGGATAAGTGATAGTGATGGCCATCTTATCTTGACAAACACAACAGCTAACAAACTATATCATCTGATAGATATAGCTAGTGGTGCTGGAGTTCACACTGTGAACAATGATGGTGATTTAATTTATATAGATAGTGTGTATAACATCAACAAACTTTCTACAGAGAACAAAGTAAAGATTACATTAATAAAGTACAAGACGTCACCATGGAGACCACGGTGTGTCTACAGCTCCCCCTCCACTGGAGACCTGCTGGTCGGGATGTATAATACTGATACAGATACAGCAAAAGTAAACCGTTATAACAAATCAGGACATTACATACAAGCCATACAGCACAACAACATCACAGGTCAGGATCTGTATAGCATGCCTAGCTATATCACAGAGAATCGTAATGGGGATATTATTGTGTCTGACTGGTCTGGACGTGCTGTAGTCGTGACAGATCGTGGAGGAAGTTATCGCCTCTCCTATACAGGACCTCCAACAGGATCAGGACTAGCACCACTAGGAATATGTACAGACGCGCTGTCACACATCCTGGTGTGTGATCTTAACACCCAATCAATACAGATAATTTACTGTGACGGTCACTTCCGGTCACAGATACAGACACGACCACACGGGATAGACATACCGTGGGGCCTGAGTTATGTTGAAAACACCAACACACTGTGGGTAGGGTCATATCGGGGCAACACAGTGAACTTATACAGAATGTTGGTACACAACGATTATCTGACCAGTAAGTAATATTGTATGGATAGTTATAGTAAAGTATCTTTAACTATTTTAATTGTTTTGCAATATAGTGTATACACAATATGAGGAGGATAATTTAATAATTACTAGCTGTGGAAGGCATTATTGAAAGAATTTAGTAATTGTGTTCAATTTGTACAACATTGCATAATAAGTTTAATTACAACTTGAAATATATCTAAGATGAATATACAAGGAGTTTATCAAAAAGTTCGTGGACTTAGGCGATTAAATTAATACACTGTAGTACGTTGTCTGTGCTTACAAAATTTATAAAGAAGAAGGATATGGAGATAACGAACAGTATTCAGTCTCAAAGTCCATAAAACAATACAAAACAAGAGCAAAAAAAACACAGAAACATCAGAGGTGGGATCAGGTGCCATGGAGGAGTGAGTATTCCCTGCTGATCAGTCACACTCGCCGTGTGCTCAGAAAATAACGGAAAAATCCGTTGTCAATTCAGTGTATAAATAATGGTCTAACAATTGGTATGAAAAACGTCAGTCAGCATTTGACTCAATGATAAATTGTATTTGCTGACAAGGTCATTGTATCGACCATAGAATTTACGAAATGATGCCTTTAAACGAGACTGTTGATATTCTTGTTTCATCAACTTGTTTGTCAATAATTTACCTCGTTTAAGAAATTGTTCATACGTACACATTTAATACATATATTCAATATTAAAATCTTATAAATCATACATGATACAAGGGTTACAATTTATTTCCGTAACAAGTATATGTACTCTCAGAATAGACCCGAGAAGATGCGATTGATAACACATATATAATGAAACGCTTTCTAACACTTTCAGTGATGGTCATTCGAATCAAAATAAGCCTTCATTATTTTTTAACGTCTTTTTCAAGTAAAATATCCAAGTATGAAAAAGATGTCAGCGTCTGCGGTATCTTTTATTTTAAGCTATTCTGGATATATCGAATCGGCGTAGGAATGGAAATCACCATTGTTAATTGAGAATACGTCATAAAACAACAAAAAATAAAGAAATGATTAAATTTTTAGCTATATGCTTTTCCAATATTTGCCAAATTATAATAAAATGAAAACGAAATTCTATGATCACTCGGCGCTGTCGTCGTTTAATTTTATGACGGCCCTAAACGTTTCGATAATTCTTTTACCTCATACACTTATCTTGTTGAAGTTTCCTGGATTTGAATAAGGACATATACCCGTCTTGTCTTTACTTAAGCATTGAATTCATATTTTGGGATGCCTTTGGTCCTATAACACACCTGGGCGTGCCGTCAAATTGAATATCTCGCGTTAGCGCGGTATGATAATTTGTCGGCTCGGTCAGGTGTGTTATAGGACCGAAGACTTCCCGAAATATGAATTCAATGCTGTTATTAACATTCTCCATTTTTTCACCTTCATAATTGTTTATTTATGTAGTCTTTAATGTGAATTTAGCGCCCTTCAAATTTGGTGTGCTTTATATAAGTTACAGCCGTTTTTAAGGTTTGTGACCTTGCAAAGTAAAATGGCGCAAACGAACATTGCGAGGAGAAAAGGTGACAAATTAATTTTAAATACACATTTGTTGCATCTTCATGTTGATTTAACAAAGTTAAAGCTTCTGAATTGAATTCAGCCGAAATAATGTACATTTTGATATTCAAGAGAAAATTATATCAAAGTTCCTACTGTTCCTAATGTTTCGCGTGTGTTATAGAGATATGAATGTCGTGGATTTCTAATGGATTTCATAAAGAAAATTACACTGATTGTATATAAAATGTCATATAAGGCTGCTTTCAATAGATGTAATATTGCATATGGATTTATGCATTAGGAGAGATCCTTGCTTGATTGTGCCAGCATACTAGTAGTTTGCTATTTGAGATCAATATCTTCCACAAATAATCAATGTCTTTATACCCCACGCAACTAGTTGCGTGAGGTATAATGTTTTTGACCCGTCCGTCCGTCAGTCAGTCAGTCCTTTTTTTGTCAGCGCAACTCCTCATAAACCTCTGCACAGAATTTCGTCAAACTTTGTAGGCATTTAGGACACAGTTTGTACATGTGCATTTTACAAGGAAATTCTAATTCCTTTATTTTTTCTTAGAATTTCCACACTTTTCAACTTAGATTTTTGTCCATACCTTGAATATAGAGATGGAGATTTTGTCAGCGCAACTCCTCATAACCCGTCAAACTTTGGAGATATTTAGGACACAGTGTGTAGATGTGCATATTACCAGGAAATTCTGAATCTTTTATTTTTCTGGGGATTTTGGCACTTTTCAAATTAGATTTTTTGCCATACCTTGAATATACAGATGAATATTTGTCAGTGCAACCCCTCATGAACCGCTGCACAGAATTTTGTCAGACTTGGCAGATATTTAGGACACAATGTAAAGATGTGCATTTTACCAGAAAATTCCGATTCCTTTATTTTTCTGGGAATTTCGACACTTTACAACTAGATTTTTGGGGATATCTTGAATATAGTGATGAACAGTTTGTCAGCGCAACTCCTCATAAACCCCTGCACAGAATGAATTTCATCAAACTTTGCAGATATTTAGGACACAATGTGTAGATGTGCATATTACCGGGAAATTCTTATTCTTTCATTTTTTCCGGGATTTTCAACATTTTGAGTTTTTTGGGGAGCGTGGGTTATGTGAGCTTGCTCACTTTTTCTTTCATTTTTTGACGTGATTGACTTTTCACACCTTGAGTACAAATTGACATAGAAAGTTCAATCCTTTTTCTCCGAATCTATTTTGACATTAAAATCAATTTCTTTGGATGCATTCTATTTTTGACTTGCCAGATTATATATTTCATAGGTCAATGAAAGTTTTTTTGTTAGGCGCAAAACTTGATAGAGTGTTTGAAAAAGAAACCCCTCCCTCCTTTTGACGTCACTATAAAGCCCCTAATTGTCTGGACACTCCATATAAAATATACAATAAATTTTAATAGAAATTACAGAATGATGTCAAAATTGCATATTTTACGGAAAGATACCGTCTCATCACAAACCTGAATTAATGGGATTTTTTATTTCAAATGTTCATAACGGTAATACTTAGTGCAAAAAAAAACGTCATTTTCGAGGTTGCGCCGCTTAGACAAACCAATCCTTACAAAAACATGATAAATTTATTTCAAAAAATAAAAATTATTATTTCTGGTTTTTTCTATACATAGAAAAGATGATGCTATCGGTATATTTTAAAACACATTGATATATACCAAAAGCGGTTTTAATTTTATTGCTCCAGTCCACGAACTTTTTGAAAACCCCTCGTATATTAATTATAGATGTATTTGAACTAAAAACATTATTTATACAATATACAAAGTATTCAGTTAATGTTCTAATAATGTGTCCCTGGTTAAGGAACATAAAGTTTTCAACTTCGTTATCTTTGTCACAAACTGATTTATAGCAGATCAAATTTTGCATTATTTTACATATTTTATTCTACATCATGTACCCGTGCCAAGTTTTGAACTAGCGATTGATTGTTTGAAGAAGCTTAATTGTAAGTTAATTGTTTAATTTACAATTTTAACTTAATTGTAATAATTGTAGCTTAATCTTAATAATACATATAGTGCGCTGTCAATTTGAATAAAGCAAGGGGATAAGGGAATTTACTAATGTGGTTTAATGTTTGACTTACTGTTTATAGGTCACTACAATTGTTAGGGATTATTTAACTGTTAAATGGGTATGGTATGTGAGGTGAGGGCGGAGGGGGAAGGCTTAAGATTGGATGTTTGGAGGGGGACTTTTAATTCAAAACAGAAGTTGATTTTGTTTGTTTGTTGCTTAGCATCCCTCTCGAGAATTTTCTACTCATATAGAGAAACCATCATTTGCGAGTGGAGAGCTGCAACTTTTGACCTATGCTCAGCACTCCGGGCCATTACGTAGTGAGGGATCTTTATCGTGCCACGATCTACATCGACACTGGAACCTTGGTTTATACTGTCTCGTCAGAAAGACCGTCTCCACATTTCACAATTGAATATAAACCTGCGATGTGAGGATTAACTCCTTACCTTGTGGTTCTAAAACAGAAGCTCTAAACACTGCGCCACGCGGGCCACACAAGGTTTCATAGACAGACATTCTTCAAGTACTCTCTTTATTCCAATCGAGAAAACTAAATTTATTCTCCGTAGTATTGTAATTAGGGATGTCAACGAATATTCGAATATTCGAATATTCATTCGAAGAGTTGATATTCGAATATAAATTTAAGATTCGAATATTCGTTTTTTTTAAGTATACAATCATTAAAAAGAGAGAAAAACCTGGCACGTTTTATTAGAAGGTGAATCAAGTCTGTTCAAAATAAAAAAAAACACTCCTCTTAGATTACCTGAAAGGTGTGAAGTGTGTACCTAAGAGTGATTTATTTAATTGTTTACTTAATAGTGGTATAATAGTGTCCAGTCAGCTTGTATCGCCGTAAGGACCCAGTTTTACAGTAAACACACAGACTTCTTGTTTATCTAAATATCATTAAAAATCATTATCAGGAAATTATAATTAGCAAAAAGTAATTGCTTTTAATATTTCACCGTTGGATAATTGTTCTGCTTGGTATAAATTTGTAGGAGTTATAAGTGTAGACTTTACTAAGACGACCAATTAATCTGGAATATTACAAAAGAATCTTTTTGAATTTTCTAAAAAAAAAAAATAACAACAAACAATTTTTACATTTTGGATGCATACTATTCAATAATTTAAATAAATACATAATTTTAGTGCATTTTTCGAACTCTACATGAGTTTTTATTCCAAAATAATGGCATAAAACCTATACTGTTTGACAGGAGAGTGAAAATATATGTTTAATACTGCACGATGTATATATTTTATCGAATATTCGAATATATTCGAATACTCGTATCGAATATTCGAATATCAATTATTGACAATTTTGACATCCCTAATTGTAATACATAATTTTAAACAGAAGACATAATTTTAATATAAACACCACTGTCACTAAAACACCTCTGCCTAGGAATTTGAAGCATGTGTTGGGGATCGATATACACTGTTTACTGAGTTTACATTGTACTAATGAATTACATAATAATAGTATTCACTGACTTTAGTTGTAATGATCTTTTAGCATCATCCTCCCAAATGATTTTTTATGTTTTTGAATCAAATATTTGATTATTAGAACATTGAAGTAGACACCTAAAAAAGGTAAAAATGAAGGAATATGAAAACGTCTTTGACAAGTATACAGTTATTAAATCAAAATGTGACACTCACCCTGATTTGGGGAATCATTAAGAAAATATATGACTACCATGAACTGCTATAGCAAATTCTTTATTATTTTCTTTTTTCTTGTTAAAAGGTCTCCCTCTGGAAGATTTCAAATGCAAGAAACATCCAAGCGATCCATTATCCAAGTACTGTATCCCGTGTGACGTCACCTTGTGTAAGATGTGCATCTGGACGACCTCAAGTGATCATAAAAAACATGACGTTAGAGATGTTGAGAAATTATTCAGAGAAATTCACAAGAGGAAAGGTTTGTAATGATTCTGAATGTTTTATTTTAAAGAAAATTAGACGAAAAGTCAATTGTGGCCTTCCTTTTTGAGACTTTACCTTTTTATTAGGTCACTTGAGTCAGGTGATTTATAGCCATCTGTTTTTTTCTGTGTCTGTCTATTTTGCATCTTGTGCTACCTGTGTAACATTTAAAATGTTAAACTTCTCTAAAATTTCAACCAATTTCAGACCAAATACAGAAAAACAGACCAATAGAACAAATATTACGAATTTCCTGGTCCTTGTTCATCTTGGGTTGGATGGGTTGGATTAACCCCATCTTTATTTACATGTATTTTTAACATTAAATTTCCAAAAACGTTTTATATTAGCAGGAAAGTACTTTATTCCTAGATCCGTAATGAACCCCTTCCTCCTGTACAATTCCACACCAATTTCTTTGCCATATTAAACCACGTTTTAATGCATTCTTCTGCCTACCGCCATCTGCCAATATATTTGGAGTACAAAACTATTTTTCCCATTATTTTCAATCCCGTTACCTCTACCAAGCAACCCTTATTATGAAAAGAAATTGTATCGGTGGGTCCGCGTCCTAAAACAGTTAAATGAGAAACAAATATTGACACTCACTAAAAATTTATTCCTCACATCGAAACTCATTACCATTATCATATCGTTAAGTTATTTTTTTTTATCTAACAACATCCCGGGTTAAATATGTTTAAAATTAAAACATGTTCATATCCGGAGCTAAGGAAAATGAATGTGAATGCAAAAATGGTCAGATATTTTTTTATGTATTAACAGAAGTGAGAATTTAACTACACCGCACCTACTAATGCGTTAGGATCCTTTTTTTGGTGTTCTGCAAATTATAAAACCCGATGAGTTCGGAGTAGCTCTCACAGTGGCTCTGACGAGCGTTAGCGAGACTTCAGCGAGTTCGGGGTAAATTATTCACGGAAATATGGCTAGGAAGTGAGTAGCACGTGGAGACATGGTAAACAGAAAAGTTATGTTGCGTTTTAGTTTTAACCACCCTACAATATCATTTTGTACTGTAGAAATGTACTTCAATCGATCTTTCTTAAATTCATTCAAGTTTAAATTATAAGTTTTCTTTACGTTACAATTTTCTGCTCTCATGAAAACAGAATTAAAAGTTCTTTTTTGACAAATATTTCATGAGAACCGGGACTATATTTTTTCGTGTCAGATTAGCAAATTAGGCACCAATGTGACTTTAACTGACAAATCAGATGAATGAGAATTGCATTATTGCTTACTATACGAAAACTACAGGAATTTTACGCTTGATAAATTCCTTTATTGTACTATCAGTGAATACAATTGTCAGGTGGATTCCCTGGCCAACACACATGATCACAAGTATAGTTATGTAAAAAAAATTCGTCATTTAAATGTTTTTATTACCAGAAGCTACTCATTTTCCTTTCCATTGAAGTGCTGGTGTTCTGAACTTGACACTAACTTCGTATAAATTTTATATATTATTCTCTAGGTTACAACAAATTAAAAACCCGTGATATTTTTCATAGTTTATAATGTTTGCATTTTGTTCATAAGAATTTTTTTTTTTATTTTGCACTCCAATGACATGATTATAGATTTACCTGGACCACGTGTACGAAGTATATTGTAAACATGTATTTGACGTAAACGTATTCAATCAAAAATTGATCAGTTGCTCGTGGTAAGATCCTCTGTGTGCATTAATAGCAATAGCCATATAAGGCAAACAAAGGTCTGTCAATGTAGATGATATTGCACATTTTTTTAGTTCTAGCGTATTGCTCGCTAGTGAGCTGTATTTTTGCAGTAAACTATGATAAGATGCATTATATGTTTTTTAATCGACCAACCCCTTTTGCCACCCATTTCTGTTGAAAATCATGAAAATCTTTCAGAAAGGTGTGGAAACATTTTTCCCAGGAAATGTTTTTAGAAGAAACAGACTATAGCAATTTCCTGTTTACTGCCAATTATATTTATAACACCGGTTCTACCCTATAACCTTTGAATAGTAAACTCAAACCACGTGTCTTGAATTTAAATTACAATAACATTAGTAGGGGTGTACACAATCAGGTCTAGACCACTAAATCTTCTGTCGTTGCAATAAATTTGCATGTAAATTAGCTATCTGTTTACTTTACCCACTGATGAATGGGTCGCAATGCATTGTGGGCTACTACAAGTACTCAGCTGTGTTGAAAATAAAGGCCAACTTGAATTGACCCTTGGAAACTTATATTTTCAATTCTTTTTGGAGATTTATGGATTGATTGATTGATTGTATATTGTTTAACGTCCCTCTCGAGAATTTTTCACTCATATGGAGACGTCACCGTATGCCGGTGAAGGGCTTCAAATTTTGACCTATACTCGGCACTCAGGGCCATTGAGCAGTGAGGGATCTTTATCGTGCCAACGCCTGCCGCTGACACGGGGCCTCGGTTTTTAAGGTCTCATCCGAAGGACCCGCAACTTTCACTTCAAAGTGCCGAGCGCATGGCGAAGGAACAGTTGCTACCCATTTTAACGACTAGGTCAGTCGCGGCCGAGATACGAACTCACGACCTCCCGATCACGGAGCGAACGCTCTACCGACTGAGCTACCGTGAACGGTGAGATTTATGGAAGAAATATATAAAATGATGTATAATCTTTTATTTTTATGCTCACATTTACAAAATTTGCTTTATGAAGCCGTATATATCAACTTATAATGCATAGTCCTAAAAAATTGCTCGAAGAGACATACATGTAGTGGTTTTCGTCTCGTTAAGGCATTGAGTTTTTCTCACGTGATATACTTGTACATAGTTTTAGACAGCAGTACAATGTGCGCTATTATTATTAAACCCCTAAATATTACCAAAAAGTTTTTTATGTAAATGCAAACATCAAAGCGTTTGCAAATTATTCGAACTTTCGGTGCAACTATTAATGATATAAAACAACTCCAGTATTAAATGTGAGCATGGAGCAATGTCTTGAGAATGTAATCTTTCAATTTCGGACTTAAAAAGTGACAAAGAAGCTCTACGGTTTTTTCGGCGGCGAAGTAAATATTATGCAGAAATCGATCAAAACCACGTGTTGCCATTGAATCGTAAACACGTCCTAGTGTGTCATGCTTTCGGACTCATTCACTTGATTGGCGAACGGGTGTAACGAAGGTATTGTCACGTGTTGAAAGTTGCCTTCCATATAAGGTAGTGGTCTAGACCTGACAATGGATTATCAATTTCACATATGACATGTGTAATGGATCGTATCCACAGCAGGTCACAACATTGTTTCAACGTTGAAAGTAAGTGAAATTTAAGTTGCAACGTTGAGCAACCATAATTCGACGTTGTTTTAAAGTTGAGATTTCAATATGGAATCTTCAACTCTTTTTTCTATTTGAATCTACAACATATTTTTAGGGATAAATGTTCTTCGATATTTCAATGTTGATAGAAAGTTGAATATTATTATATTCAAAGTTGAATGTTTGGTGTTTTTTCTCTATTTGAATCTACAACATATTTTTAGCGTTAAATGTTCTTCGATATTTCAATGTTGATAGAAAGTTGAATATTATTATATTCAAAGTTGAATGTTTGGTGTTATATCAATGTTGCCTTGCCAGAACGTTGAAGCCGCAACATAATTTTAACATAATTTTAACGTTGAATGTTCGACGATATTTCAATGATGAAACAACGTTAAAGATTCACGTTAAATGTTTTTTTTTTTTGAATTTAAAAATGTATTCGTAACTGGGATAGCGATTAATTTGAGTGTATTATTTATATCGGATAATTGCAATTATGATTAATAACTACATATCGAGGACGGTTATATTTTATATTTAGACTAGCCACGTGATACGGCAGTCACGCGATTATAGGACATTGACTTGCAGTGTTGATGTTACATATAAATGTCACTAATGCAAGGGCATGCAATTTAAATTTCCAAGTTTATTATATAAATATTTTCAACACGCATTGTAGTTTCTAAAAAGTTCTGCGATCCTGTTTAAATCCTGCAATTTCATTGTTAAAATTATATTTGTATGACCGAATGATATTTTTTGCTGGTCATTGGCATGAAATATTAATATAATTAAATTGTTTTTTATGATTTCATCAGGATCGCAGCACTTTTCAGATACCTTTATAGTACTAGAGTTGAAATGTAAAAGCTTCCTTTGATCCATAGAGTGTATGCCCTTGTACAAGATCGATTTATTAAGACCCCCACATTACTATCCGATGTACTTGCATACAAATATACGGTAGTGTTAATTTTAATACGTATTGTACAGAAAATATATTAATAAAATAGTGAAAAAGACATTAAATTGCGCTATTAGTATTAGACATTAAGTTATTGACCCATAGAATATCTGTAAATAATATTTTATTTATTTTGAGAATACATATTTTGTTGAGAAAATATTACTTGACCTGTCTCTCACTGCATACAAAATACGTCACGTTGTAAGAAATGACGTCATATTGACAAGTGTATTGCAATCAGTGACTTGTTCATAACTTGTTACGTGGGATTTAACTAACGACAAAACAATACTCTGTAGTAAGTTTTTATGCAGTCTGATGATTTCTTACTGGTTAAATTAGTAAATCAACTCACTTTGTGGCATTTTAAAGAAATGATGTATGACGTATATTTTGTATGATATCATAGTAAAGTTTTCCCGAACAAATAGTCGATTTTCCAATTATACATGATATAAGGAGCCCTGACGTCATAATTTTCAATGCTGTAAGCGATACCAGACATTACCACGCGTTTGCGTTAGTCCGAGTATGGTGAAATAATGTTGTTGTAGGACGCGTAAGAGTGATTCCCGGTATGCAGAGAGAGAGTACATGACTGGTATAACCTGGATTCCTTTTCCGAATCCGTTCTCCCATTAAAAATGCCAGAGGTTGGTTAAACTGTGCGGTAGCAAAAAAAAAAAATCTCCGTAGCTAATGTAAACAAGTCTACAATAGGACATACACTTTGTCGCTGGAAGGCCATCAGAGCATCACCCAGACCCATTGCCAGCCACCGATACATCGTTTGATCTGGAGAGGGCACACAGGAAAAAAAGAGACGAGTGTTGTTTTTAGAATTGAAATGGAAATAGGCCACAGGAAAAGAAAAAAAGGTACAATAAGACACAGGTGCTTGAGGACAGGGAACCCCCTCCCCCCCAATATGGACCCCAGGGCCTGTTAGACTTTTTTCATATAAATTATGTATGGAAGACACATTTGTGATATAATCTATCCTATCAATTCAGAAAATTTGCTTAAACTTACAGAACATTTTATAAAAACTTACAGAACATTTTATAAAAATATCTAGACTACCCTCTGATTTTATTATATATAGAATGTAGGGTTGATTTAATAATAGAACATTTGTTTTAGGTAATTTTTCGATTTGCTGGTATAGATCTTATCACAAATATGTTAATGAAAGATTTTTTATGAGAAAAAAATCAAAAAAGCCCAGGGGTCTATATGGAAGGGGGGTGGGGGAGTCCTGTCCTCAAGCACCTGTGCAATATGATTTAAATCATCATTGTGACAAGTTTATACGAGTATCACTCATTATAAATTAAAATTGATCTGTATTGTTATCGTTATGTATTTGGTTTAATGTAGAATTCATCCAGTAAATGACATTTTTGTTTATCAGAGGTATTTTGCTGGGATGTGGGGGCCCATGAAGAAATGTCTTCAGAAGTTGAGGGAATTCAAAGCAGTGCTGACTGTGATGTACTACAAATACATAATGAAGATGTGGAAGTGTTGCCGGTAATAGAAGGAAAGAATGACATTCCCAAAGGTATAATATATTGATAAAGCCATACTTAAAAAGTTGTTTGTTTGGAATTGCCGCCTAAGGGTTTCAGACACAGGAGGGAGGCAGGGAAGAATTTTTTTTTTTAATTGAAAACTAATTTTACATAGATCTGACACTATATTTCAGTGTTTTGTATGGTGCATGTGATACAGGTAATGGGCAAAAAAAATATGATTAAATGAAAAAAAAATCTTCCTACTTTTGGTCAATAAATTTTTTTCAGGAGTGGGCATTTCAATGAGGCGGGGGGCAATTCCAAACAAACGATAATTTTATTTGGCCTAATCTATAGATTTTTAGGGTTGGTTGGTTTTAATCTAGCGGTAAAATTTACTTGAGCCATTTTTTTCTTTTTTAAAGTTGACCATTCATATTGCTCAAAAGCCAACAACACTGCTGTTTCCACTTCCAGTATCCAGTGTCAGACTGATTTTACATTAGAAGATTTATCAGCATAATTATGATGATATACAAATGTACATCTGAAGGACAAAGGCAGTATGAGATGAAGCCACGTCATGAATGATGTCCTGAAGGATGATGTGTCCTGTCTAGTTTGTAGTGGTATGTCATAAACTATTTTTATTTAATTTTAATTCAGTAAATCTTAAACTATTTATTTAGTAGCAAGCAGTCTATCACTGTTTAATATGATGTACTTGTATAAATTAGAATTTTTTTGATATAATTTTCACAATAATTTATGTCCATGAATATTATAACAGGACTCTCTTGGCATTTTCTTTCTGTTGCTCAATTCGCTCAAAGACAAAGCTGCCAGATTTTTGTACTGGAGGGGAATGGAAACTAACTTGGAAAACAATGAGGTAAACATATTATTGCTTCTATCTTAAAATATTAATAATATAATATAAGTCCTATGGATATAGGTGTACATTCTTGCCTTATGTGATCATCCAGATCAAAGGATTCATAGGGTTTTCAAGTATTTACATAAATTTATAATATTCAAAATTTGCAAATGGTTCACAGATAAAATAGATTTAAGTTTTAAACTTAAAATTAATTATTTATTATTACTGACATTTATAGCTTTTTTTTAAAAAAAAACTATGCAATTTTTAGATGAAAAGGAGAGGGCCAAAGAGATAATTATCTATTCGTAAAGAAATGGTGATGACCCTGATGCGTCTCAGAAGAGGAATAGATACAAAAACTTTGTGTGCTATCTTTGGTGTACAGGCTGGAACTGTCAGTTTAATTTTTTTCACATGGACAACTTTTCTTTCATTGGAACTTAAAATTTTATTTTCATGGCCAAGTAGAAATCAGATTGCACAAAATTACAGAGTTTTTAAAAAATATTTCCCCAGCCAAAGTTGTATTATTGACTGCACAGTTTTTTTTTATTAAAAAATCAAGTATACCTTCCTCAAACAGAATTACTTGGTCATCTTATAAGCACCATAATACTCTAAAGTCATTTTCTGCAATTACCCCAACAGGATTAATCTAAAGAGGAGATGACATAATGGCAGACTAAGGCTCTTTGATAAGAGGAAACCTGGCTCTAAAAGGAGCTACATTAAACATTCCCCCTTTGCTTTGAACAATAACATACAACTCTCGGGTTTAGCTGTATCAAAAACAAGACACTTAGCTAGAGCAAGAATGTAGAGAGGACAGTTGGTCAACTTAAATGCTCCAACACTTTGCAGGGTGTTAAACCCCTAAAACTGAAGCCCATCATTGATCAGATAGTATGCTTGTTTGCAGCTTTATGTAATTTATATCACCAGCTAGTGAAATAATGTATCATGTATGAAATGTATGCCAAATAAGTACTGGAAATATTTGGTAGAGAAAATCTAGCCTCTAATATTGCAGTAAATAGTTTGTTTCAGATAATCAAAAATTTTTTTTCTGGCTAGCCACAGATTTCAAATAAATGTGGTGTAAAGTTATTAAAACTTATTTGATATTGTATAATGTATTTTTATATTTCTACAACAAATCACAAAGTGTCATTGACATGTCTCACTAAGATGATCATTTAATAGTCTTAAGAATAAACATAATGAATAGTGTTTTATTTGTTCTTACTAATAACACAGCAGATGCACATTTAGTATAAGGAATGGAAAAAATTATAAAATTTGTGTCAATTTTTTTTTTTCAATGTTAACTGTATATAAAATTATTTGAAGGCATATCGATGATATCATAATATGCTGTGGCAGTGATCTTGATCCTTGTTATGTTTTTTAAATTACGGTCAAGACATTTATATCAATACTTGTGCTTATTTTACTGGAACTGTGAAAAAATGTTCAGTACATTTTAATTCTCATTCCATATTTGATACATCTGTCAACAACTGTTGAAATAAATAACGATAAAAAAACCATTTATTTTCATTATCATATCTCTGAAAAATGTTTCATTAAATTGAAGTTGTGAAACATGGATACCTTTTTCTGTATAAATGACAAGATCACAGTGTGGAATACCAAAAAGACCCATCTGACCTTGCATCTGGTGATAATTTTCCGATTTCTCGGTATTAACAAAAGACATTATTTTATCAAGAACTGAACAGCCTTTCTGAACAGCAACCTCTTCGGGTTGCATAATTATGTTGTGATGAAAAGGGACATTTTATCTCTAAAATTTTCTTGCTATGACACCGACAAGAATGAATTCCATCTATACGACAACCAATAAATGGGTAATCACTCATTACATATAGACCCTTTTCCTCAACACACACGGCGGGCCTCTTGCGAGAACACCTACTTAATTGCTCTTGTGTAAAGCTCACGAGGCACTATCTTTATTTTTATTCCCCAATTTATAAAAGGCACAGAAATGTTTGAGATGTATTTCAATATGATTGATTTAAGGAGGGGCAGTTCATTTATTGAAAGTCATACGCTTGACACATGTTCGTCTATAACAGCTATAACAAGTCAGAACGGCACCTGGTGAAAACGGCACTTAGGAAATATGCAAAACGGCACTTGAGAGTAGTCAAAACGGCACTTTAGAAAAGTCAAAACGGCACTTTTTTATTTTGAGAATTTGGTATTGTTTATACAGAAAGTGGTCTTTATATTACATTTATTGTTATAATTGTGTATATTCATATTGATATTATTATTGATAAAAATGTTTAAAAAATATTTTAGGAAAAAATTGAACTGATTCATTTGAAAATTATTGATATTTTTTTTTTGTACAGTGGTTAGATTTTTAAAATTTATTTCCATTTTAAATCATATATCTATTACTTTCTACAATTGAGCTAGTTCAAATCCCAATTATATTATTATGATCCTTTGAAATTTAAAAATTTATAGTGTTGCAAATATGTATACTACTCTGTTTTGGGGGTTGCCAGTCACAGTTGACTTATTAGAAGATAGTTAGAGTGTGTTTACTTAGAATACACTTGTAGGAATAGGTAACAAAAGACCATTTCACACCTCCCCTTCAATAATCTGTTGATCGTCAATTTGCAATCATATATACAGCTACTATTGTGTATTTCTCGACAAAATGTCAAATGGATTGTACACAAGTTAGAAAAACTTAGATGATCCTCTCCCAACTGTACATGAAATATGATTAGCAATACAACATTTAACAATATAATAGACATGTACATAGAAGAACAAAACATTTGGGTTTTTTTTATAATGAAGATGATACAATGTTGATATTGTTAAAATAATTTCTACAGAATTAGATAGAAATGAGAGATAAAGTGACTCTTACTGTAAATATTATTTTTTTTTTAAAATCATTTACACCATTTCTTTTTTCATATTATTAACACTACAATTATTCTTAACCCCACATATTGCCGTTTTCACCAGGTGCCATTTTCACTAGGTACCGTTCTAACCATAATTCGTATTATAAATAACCTGTAATCTAAATCTTCGCATGATTTGTAATCCCGTAACTTTTTTATCATTATTTGATGTTTTGTGTAAAAGATAATTTAAAAATATCAAATAAAGTGAAACTGGTTGGTATTTCTGTGAAATCGTACGTGAAGTTGCTGTCAACCAATGGATCTGACATCGGTAGTTTTACCAACTTTTCTTACTTCTTACAGATATAACAAGTAAAATCAGCGTCAATCGGTAAAATGAGTGATTTGGCAGCTTCAAATAGTTCAACAAGTTATTTCTCCGTAAATTCGTTGCAGTGATAACACACTATGATAAATATTTCTGCAAATCATGTACCGTCAGCGACGCAAAGTAACTACTCGCCATTTGTAAACAAAGAAGGAATGTCTGGTGTCACGTGATCGCGGATAATGTAATAGAGAAAACCAACGCCGGAGTTGGGTATTGGAAAACGGACTATTAGGCTCCGCCTCCTTTTCGTTACTAACTGTGCTGCGCAGAGAGAAATGTTAATTTGGTTTTAAGTTGTTAGGGCCCAACTCTCTTTGGACTCTTTATTATTTTTTTCTGTCTGTATGTCTTTCCGTCTCATTTCATTTGTCCGAAGTGTGTTCTCTATCCTTTGCCCAAATGAGTTCAAATTTCACCAATAGAGTGTTTGTGAGAAGAGGGTATGCATTGACTTTTAAAAAAAATATTCTAGAGAAAAAGGTCAAGTTATACAGATGAGTGTCAATTGAAAAAGGTTGTGAAGGACCCTGAACATTTTTAGATGAATGGTCAAGGTTGAAAATGCTGTATTATTGTTTTTAGTATTTGCCTATCTGTAGACCTTTCAACTGACATTAGAATTCAATGTCAATGTTAAGAACGATAACACATTACCATAAAGTGTTTACAGCAGGTCATGTGTATCAAATTTATTTCAAGAATGAGAAAGGATGATGTGACAGAACTGCTATCTGGGGTCCTTTTTCCACGACGAATTATATTTAATCTACAACGATGTTGGTAGTTTTCAAATATTAGTTAATAAATAGGACGCCTTTTGAATATTTTCAATAGTTCAGACACATTTAAATTTATAAGGAATACTGCATTATCTTTGATTTTTTAGACCCTATCAGAGCAAAATTCGGCCAGGTTTGTGAGAATATGTTTTGGTTTTTTTGTGGCAAGAGAATAGGCCGGTCTTAGTACAATAGAGGGATATGCGTGTTTGAGAAGACTTTTTATGGCTATTGATATTATTTCGCACATGGTCATTGTCCAATCCGGTGACAGAAAAACAAAACATGCTGGTTTACTGCGTTTACATTTTATCGCAGACACGTGGTAGAGGTCAATTTACCTGTTATCCTTTTCTACATTTCAAACTTTTGTAATGGTCAGTCAAAGGCTGTTAATACTTAATAATACGCATGGATTTTCAGCATTAACGGTTTTTAGGACGATAAATGCACAAGGAAGTTGTATTCACTGATATTCGTGAATACGTGTAGACCTAGCGAATTGACACCAAACACGCTACAAAACTTTAAACTAATGTATGTCTCTCAATTGTTTGTAATTGTATATAAATTTTACTGTGGTCTAGGGAATTGTTCATGCGTATATTCGTGTCTAATCTGTGACTCAAATGCATTAAAAAATATCAGAAAGCAGCAAAATTCCACGCATGTTTCCATAGTATTTTTGTGGTATTCACTCGTAACGAATTTCATTTAGCTGATTGGTCAGTTAGAAAGTATCGCCAGTTCCTCGATTAGCATATGAATTTATTCTTACGTCAGAAAATCTATTTCCGTCGATCTGTTCATAATGGGAAAGGCCAGCTAGATTTTACAGTTTTGTTTTTTTTTAAATGGCATGTAAGGCAGGTAGGCACAATTTTCTCCTTTCACATATAGGTAGATTTGAATAAAATACAGTGACCAGCCAAAGGAGAAAATTGTACCTACCCGCGCTCGTATATTTTAAGGGCTTCAAAGAGTGGGGCGGGGTTAAATTGCAATGGGAATTGGATGTAAACATGATACCCCTAACCCAATAAAAGATCTATATCTTTCAAATCACGTTTCTTATTTTGTTACAAACAGTATTCTATAAAGGTACACATATCAGTGATTAGTTACATACAAAATTTGAGTAAAAATTTAGACATTTAATTTTTTGTCAATTTACCGGGGGCCGCAAGTCACCCCATCCTTCAAGCATTTCCGAAGTGTTCTCTACTGTCAGTGGAATCTTATGATTCTAAAATTCATAACAAATGAAAAAATTTTTAAAACTTAGTTACCGACAATAATGTATATTAAGTAAAATTTTTAATAAATGTATATAATTGAACTCTATCTCCGTCTTAATTTTTGCCGAATTAAAGAGCAAGGTTCACTTTATGCATTAAATGGCCCTGTACTTATAGCAATTAATTAACTATCACACTCGTTCCCATTTCATATATCAAAATAAAGTAGACACTTGGTGCTTTCATTTCCTTTAATAAAATTTATTTTTGATATTCCAGATATTGTAAAACAGGCTTTGAAAAATTGAAATGTTCTTGCAGAAAACATGGGTATTTGACTACCTTCAGTAAAGTTATCTTCAGAAAAAGATCTTCCATTATTTATTTGCATATTTTGGATCGCGTGTTGTGCTCTATAAGAAATATTGAAGAAAAATTCTTCAATTTTAGGCCATTTTCGAACAAATTTACAGGATATCAGGAATACGACGCATTTTTATGACTTCATAATGGATTGACTACAGGAAAAATTACGTCATGATTAACATAAATACATTGTCACTAACTCTCCAAGTGATAAATACTGCATTTGCGACCTAAACTGAACAGTTTTTTTTTTTAGAAATTCTCAGGGCCAAATAAGTCCAAACGTGGCTTTTACTTTGTGGCTATTCTTCATGCTATGTAAAAAGTGAAAAATAAGATATTTTGTGAGCGCCAGGAAGCAAAAACCTCCCTTATCTCTATTATGACGTACCGTCAAAAGACGCGTCTAAAGTCAATAAGGTAAAAGCGATGTAAAAACGCCCCTCTAGAAAAAAAACTCTTCCCTGCAGCACAAGGGGATGTTGTTTTATTTTTATTCTTAGAAAGATTCTTGGGCGCTGTTTTTGTGTAGTTTATTCTTGAAGAAGTTATTCTCCGTCAAGTGTCTGTGTAACGTGTCCTTTCCACAATTATTAAGAGTATATTTAGAAAGATGTCCAGTGATGGTTAAAAAATTCCCGTAAGGCTGTTTTTAAAATCGAGTTCGTATGCCATCTTTCTGTTCACTTAAAAAAATTGTGTCGGTAGGTAGGTCGAATTTTTTTGTCCGAAATGTTCTATATTGAATGAAGGCGTGTCTGAAATAATAAAATAAGAATAGTTCTTGATTGGATGAGATAATTCCGGAATGAATAATTTGGAGGTTTTAAAAAGATTTTAGTCCGTTCATCCTAGAATTTCGAACAAACAAGTTTTTAGAGATTTTTAAATTCAAGCTGCTAATTTCCAGCTGTTTTATCGTGGTGCACATGCAAGAAAAATTAAAAAGGAGCATTAAACTAGGTAAGGTATTATTTTGAAAATATCGATGCAGTGAAAATTTGAGCGAATTACCCCTCTTAGCTACCCAATTGATAACGCTGTGATTTATATTAAAAAAAATCGTACAAATATTGTACAATATTGAAATGTTACGTCAGGCGGATCAATGTGTTTTTTTTATGCAAGTGATTGTGACATAGGTAAACCAATTTTTTATGCAATAAAAAGTAATTTCTTTATCCAATCAAATACCACGTTATAACCATAATTAAATTCAAGATAATATTACATCTTTTTCACTTCCGTAGATGATGTACATGTAAGTTATAGAAAAATACATCGTCTTTGTTGCACTTTTCTGTGCAAGTAAAAAGAACTGTGCATAATCTTTGATAGCTTGCCAAGGATATTGATAAATACATGAAGTAAAGTTTAGTTTAAAAATGTATTCTTTATAGATCCGACACAGATTGAAGGATTACTTTTTTTTACACTTAGCCCCCCGCCTTTTCAATTTGCTTCCGACGCCAATGTTTCAAGCATGATTTTTCTACCAAAGAAGAAAAAATGAGGTGAAGAGGTGACTTGAACGTGTTGGGTTCCTGAAAACAACATAATGTAACGCAGTCACCGGTGCCTATTAAACCATTTGAACCGAGAACAGAATAACAGATAACATTAAACAATTAAGAATTATAAATTTTCATTTTAATGATTTTATTTTAACATTCAATATTAAGAATTTATCTAACCTGTAATAATTATTTCCCCGACAAAGATTTTACTACCAACATTTTATGACTTCACATTTACCGTGGAAAATAATATTGTTTCCTTCTGTTGAATTTTTTAGCATTTAAATTTATGAAAGTTTGCTACCAGTTACACGCGATTTAATATATGTGTGCATGAACTTTCTCAGAAAGGTAACGGTAAAGTTTAGGTTAGACCATATAGACAATGTCTAGAAATGAATGTAAATAAAGTTGTGGAGTGTGTTACTTGTGAAATTAATGTATATTCTGGTATTGTAGTTATTTGGTAAGTATACATTAATCGGTCAGAAAATAATTCAGGATCATCCTCATTATGCATATAAATTGCAGAATTTCCTTTTCAAACCATATTTTTAAAAATATTCATATTTTTTATTGGATGGGGCTGAGTGTTACATTCGGTGGGTGTTACATTCTGATTTACTGAAAAGTATAACTCATTTAGGTACAGCATTATTCTCCACATTTTTTTTTTCAATAATTGAAACATAAATATAAAATAAGAAACGGGGAGCCAGGAAAAATTAATCAAATGATTAAAGATTTACAAAAAATAATGGTTTAAACGTTAACTTTAATTTAACACTTAAAAATTTGATTCACCTTATCTTGATTGTTTGATTTGAACACGCATTTATAGAGATCTACAAAAGGATTGGAAACAAGTTTGACAACTTACAAGTTCCTCTTGTGAATTATAGACCGATTTCATAACGACATCTAAAAAAGAAAAGGATCGAACTCTACTAGACAAGAGACAAATACAATTTATTCCTGGATGCAGATTATCTTATCAATAAGTCAAAGAGTCTTCAGAGATGAGGCTGTAATTCTGCATACTTTTTTCCTTTAGTAATACATTCAAAACTAAAACATGTAAATACATATAGTAAACGTGGTAAAAGAAATGTGATATTTTTTAGATGAAAAAATAAACCTTGTCGCACTCTTTAAAAAATCAGGTATTTAAAACGGAAACTACCACAAAAAATTCTTTTTATATGCTGTGTATTGTGTAGACTTCTAATGCCCAGGAAAGAGGGTGGTAGGAGCTGTCTCGAACTTTTTAAAGATACTAGTAAATACTTTTATAGTGTAAAAGAGACAATTAAGTGCCTCTGCTTAGTTGGGGTTGAACCCGGGGCCTCTGGCTTGCCAGTCTAGTGCTCTACCAAATGAGATTAAGGGTTAACATGCTAGCCCATGATCGTTTAGGAAGATAAGCATATATGGTTTGTACTACCACAATAGGATTTTTTTTTCACTTAAATTTTGCTTATTTCCTTTTACTGTGGAATAGTTTTAGAGGAAGAGAAGATTTTTGATTTGAGTAATGTTTTGTTCTTTTGCCCTTGTCAATCATTTCGATGCCCCCTTTTAATTTTTCAAAGATATAGTTTACAATGTTTATTTTTATCATTACGATTAAAAATCCTAAGTATTGATATTTTTAAGGGAATCAAATCAAATGTTGAAAATATAAATATCATAAAATTATTATATTGCTTCACGTTATTTTACGATTTTACGTTATGAAAATTTAGAAGTTACGCACGCGTACACTGTACGTCAAAGTAAATATTCCGTCTTTGTGGTGCAATATTTTATACACTTATACACAGAAGGTCATGTTATACATCAAACGAAAGAGTAAGAAAAACTACAAGAATCAATAAAAAATTGAAAATGTCAAAATTCTTCGTTAAGGGAGGTTTTTGCTTGGTGGGTCACTTTATATATATATATATATATATATATATATATATATATATATATATATATATATATATATATATATATATATATATATATATATATATATTTATATATATATATATATATATAGATAGATAGATATATATATATATGATATTTTATTACTGCATAAAACCATTCTGATGGGTTTCGAAGATTTATCTATAACCTTCTTTAATGGTATTGTTCTACGATCATAAATATGAATACAATGACATGTCACTGCAGTATAAGACAGTTCAAAATAAAAATTCCATTAATAAATTCTCTGTCTTATTTCTAAAATTACATCCTTATTACATATTTACATCTGCAAAAAAAAATATACAATTCCATGATATCCAACTTATATGGTATCAGTATACATGTATATTAATTTTCATCATGTACCATATTTATGATTAATATCATTCATTATAATATGGACATAAAAATAAAATATCATACCCTAATATAGGATTTAAACAGGAGTGACATAATGGTTCCCATCAATCTGTCATAAATAATTTTTTAAAAACCATATTTTTCTATTTATTAAGTTAAAGGATTCCATATTTAAAATAAACTTTGTTATAAAAGTGTGATATTTGGAAATGTATGATACTTTGACAATCATGAATTACTTCGATATATTCATGATTTATCTCTTTGATGAATGATTGTAATAGAAACAAGACATTAACAGAACTGTTTGACCTGGAATTGTTACATAAACTATTGCAATGAATGGATTGTAATCCAATAAAAATATAAAGATTATTAAATTATTTCACATTATCGCATACACTGAATTTTTAGACGTATAAAAAAAAAATTAAATTTCAAATATCTTTATCTGAAATAATATTAAAAATTATAAAAAAAAAAAATACTTTATTTCTATATAAATCTAATAGTTCATCGAAAAGAGGAATTAATATAGAGACAGAAGCAGGGATTGTAGCAATTAAATTAGCGGAATCAAGAGCATATAAATATAAGGTATAACTTTTAGATTTTTTCATTTTATAACGATGATCAATCGATTGGCTTACGTGATAATTTTATGTATATAAATGCCTTAAAAGTTTAGGAAAGTGATCATGCAAGCCACTCGATTGATCACTCAATGAAACCAAAAAAAAAAAAAAAAAAAAAAAACAGCTGTTCCTTAAATAAATGATCTCTTATCACGATTTTACTTACTTACAACAGTCCAAGAGATGTAACATCTTTTTTCTCTAGGCTTGAACAAAGCAAATGTGGCTTCAGATAATTACTTTCTAAACAGGAAGTATGTAAGACAAAGAAAAATATTATTTTGGAAAATATTTTGTTCTTAATTACATTTTATCCATTTCATACTTCAGTAATATTCCTAATAAACCAGGTTCTATCATTTGAAATTATTGTTGAGATAAGATTCTGAAAATTCATCTTATAAGTGATATTTGTTAATTATAAGTGATATTTGTTAATTATAAGTTTAACACCAAAATGTTTGACCAAGCCAAATAATTTGGTGAAAAGTGCGAAAATGCAACTTTACAGCTAAATTTTTACAATGTTTTAGAAATGTATGAAGTTTTCTTACTAAAAAGTTCCTGGAGACATTTTAAAGAGTTTATTCAAATATATTACACAATCAAAAAATTCCAAAATTTCATATACATTAAAAGAAATATTGAAAAAATACTATTGTAATTCTTCTGTGAAGGAGATAAGAAAAGAACTAAAGCCACGAACTATCAAAATCTGTCTTTAATTTTAGAGAAAATTTAAGTTTAAAATCACAAAGCCTATCATATATTATTTCACAATGTCATGGTACGCTACATATATTTTTGGCACACATGCCACTGTCATTAGCACATGCGCAGGAACAAATATAACTATGAAGTTGAAAACTGCTTAAAAACGCCGATTTTACTGCAATTATTTCAAAATTTAAATGTGGCCACACTCAAGTACCCTTTTCAAACTTTGCATGCATAAAAATATTACATATATGCACCATTATGCAAAATATCTTAAAAGTACCTGCGTGTGGCCAATATGGATTTAACATTTTTTGAACTTGAGCTTTCAAAAATTGAATCAAGGTCCTCCATTTTAATCGTAATTATAAGTTCATCATATGCGTCAATACCCTAAATTAATTATAAGTATATCAGAATTATTTTTGATAATCATATAATCACTAATTTGTCAATAATTTTGTGATAGAATGTCTCTCATTGATTTTTATCATGTGTAATTTCATATATTTACATTTGCAAATGTTTTCCTTTCTATAACACTATTAAAAGGAATGCGTATCTATAAATGTATAAATACAGGTATGGGGTCAAGAGGTCATAGATGTGCGTATGAATAATTGTTTGACGTAATTTCTCAGTGACGTCATAAAGGGTTGACGCGCGTTCAGTGGATTACATACTTGCCTTTGAGTTTGAAAAATAATGATTCTCACACGCTAAAAGTTACAATCAGGCTAATACAAATTATGAATAAGTCAGAAATGTATATATAAGTAACAAGGTATCATTAATGGAGTCTCAACTAAATTTTGATTTGTCTCAACTATTTTTTATGCTAATATCACTGTTTAAAGCTTTGTTTATAAATGACTCGTGCATCACCTTACAAAAACCTATGCTGAAGCACACATTTGAATTGACAAAATTTTGCTTTTCAAAATTGAGCGAAATGAAGTTAAATTGGTAAAAGTAAAATACTGAAATTCCAGATGGAGATGTTTTCATTAGAATTATTTTTCCATTTTACATCTCCTTACCTGCATTGTTGCAATGCTACTGAATTTGTGCAACTTTATCCGAATGCAGATAATTTACATTTCCCAATTCCCCAATGCAGGATTACAATTACTGTGCAGTATGAATGCAGGCTCTGTCAGGTATTGTGCATTATAATGTTTATCAATGTCACGTCAGTCAATGCAGGCATTCGCCGACTGCACAGTCAGTCAATGCAGGCATTGGCCGACCTTACATCAGTCAGTCAATGCAGGCATTGGCCGACCTTACATCAGTCAGTCAATGCAGGCATTGGCCGACTGCACAGTCAGTCAATGCAGGCATTGGCCGACTGCGCATCAGTCAGTCAATGCAGGCATTGGCCAAGTGCACATCAGTCATTCAATGCAGGCATTGACCGACCTTACATCAGTCAGTCAATGCAGGCATTGGCCGACTGCGCAGTCAGTCAATGCAGGCATTGGCCGACTGCACAGTCAGTCAATGCAGGCATTGGCCGACTGCACAGTCAGTCAATGCGGGCACTGGCCGACTGCACAGTCAGTCAATGCCTGCATTGGCCGACTGCACATTAGTCAGTCAATGCAGGCATTGGCTGACTGCACATCAGTCAGTCAATGCAGGCATTGGCCGACTGCAAAGTCGGTCAATGCAGGCATTGGCCGACTGCACATCAGTCAGTCAATGCAGGCATTGGCCGACTCCATAATCAGTCAATACACCTCATTCTTCTTCACAGTCGATTTTAAATCCCCAGGCTTGGCTGACTTTGACAAACTGTCTTATAAAAAATGGCTATTTGACAAGTGCACATCAGCCTTGACATGTTAATAATTATCATGTCAAGAATATGTATACTCGGTAATGATAAACAATATCATTATACCCCCCGCTTGAAAAGCGGGAGGGTATATAGTAATCGTTAATTCCGTCCGTCCGTCTGTACGTCCTTCCGTCCCTCCGTCCGTCTGTCCGTCCGTCCGTCCGTCCGTCTGTTACGCTTTGGGGTACCCATCTCTTATCCGCAACTCCTCTCATACCACTGAATGAAATTTGATGAAACTTTCACAGAATCTTTATTACATATTGCCATTGTGCACCTCCTATTTTACTTTTTGAT
>PRKT01000325.1:416396-441460 GCA_003671525.1 Saccostrea glomerata
CCCCCCCCCCCCCTCCTTCTTTTCAGAATTAAATGAATATTCTATCCCTGTCATTCAAACAAATACAAACAAACCAAAAATAAAAAAAAAAAGAAAAGAAACATAATCTTACCAGAGTTTTCTTTTTTTGATTTTTTTTCTATTCACTTTCATTTGTATATTACTGGGTTTGTAATGCACTAATAGACGAGTTTACATGTCCATCCTGACAAGGAGAAGGTTTTTAAATTGAAATAAATATTTATTATCCTCAATTTGTTTAATTATGAAGGAAAAATAGATTGAAATTACTCTGATTGTAGATATTTATATTAATTCGTCATAAATTAAAATTTCTTGCGATGCACCATCTTTTGAACGCCTCTGTATTTAAAAGTGAAAGTAGCTATTATGACCGAGTATTAATCATGTATAAAAAAAAATTCGGCCGTCTAAATGTAAGTTTTATGTTATTTGTAAGTAAACACTTTTATGTTATTTGTAAGTAAACACTTTTATCTATAACTGGTTTATGAACAGACGTACAAACTACTTACCACGAAGAACGATTTACAGTCTGTAGGCCTGACGTTACACTCAATCATCGGCCCCTCTGCTGTAGGCTGGTCAGCTATTTCGATGCCTCGATTGGTAAAACGTAACATATGCACGTGTATAATCATTCAGCAAAATCACACAACCTTTGGTAACTGGAAATACGTCCTTTTTATCGTTGAATTTTAAAAAGATCATCTTAACCCCTTAGTTTATTAACGTTTCGCGGATTTTAGTTTCTGTAATATTGTGACGTCATATAAGTACGTAGTGCATCACTCAACAGTTAGGCCTGTTTGAAGACTGATCATTCACACAGCAAAATATGTGGGCGATTAAAAAAACTATGGAGTTTTTATTATGCAGTGGAAATCAAAACACCAGTTGTGGTCTTCTTGAAGCAAAGCTTCGTCCAGTGTATCTTTATCCTATAGTATGCGTTTTCAAGACGGAAAGTTCCAGCTGCAGATTTAAGACACATTGAAGGTTTGTACAAAGTACTGTAGACTACCATGCTTTTATTTAAATTATGCAACTAGGCCTATATTGTGTTTATTTGGCAAATGTTTTAATTATTATTCAAAATAACTCGCCTTTTTTAATTTCTAACTTGCCCAAGTACATGTAATATAATATATAATAAATATAAAAAAAGGAAAATGCTTTTAACTATTTTTAAGGTTATTTCTGGGATTCGGGATTTTCCAGTTTTGATGTACAGCTTCTTTCTAAAGTAAATCGTACTTTTTTCGATTAAAAAAGAAATACAGTATAGTCGTAGAAATGTTTGCAAATTATGGCGTGTGTTTAGAAATCTTTATGGTTGTACCCCTTAATTATTTGGTCTGATAAGTTTTTTACTCCATGCCCCACTCTCACCAAAGAGTTTGGTCGGCCGTTGACGTTGTGATTTTTTTTCCCCAGAAAAATTATGCATGCAGTGGCAAAAGTTACAAAGTTCATAGTTTGTTAAAATTGTGGCCAACGACCATATCTTAAGGTGTTATATTCAATATTGTGCCCCACTACTTGTATTTGATTATTGAGTGATGATTACATGAATACATAAAATTAAAAATCTGCGAAAGAAGCATTTTAATTAATATTTAGAGCGTAAAAAATTAATTACTATGTTGGGACAAGACGATGAATTGTAATTATTTGGTGAAACAATGCCGAAAATTATATACAAATTAACATGAATTCAAACAATGTCGTGTAACTAACTCTGATTCTATTTTCAGGCCAAGTACTGAGAACTGCACAGACTAAATGGATTACTTTAGGAATCAAGAAGACAACATTTTGATAAAAGATTCTATGCAAATAATTTTTATCAAACTGTCCTTGGAAATACATCGTTTTTATTTAATTTTATTTTTTTGCAAATTCTTCTCCATAATTAAAATAAACTTTAAAATTGATCATTCATCAGCATTACTTGATTTATAGAAGACAGTCTGCTGTAAAAAACCAGTTTTGACAAATACAATATGTACATGTATAACTATATTTTTACAAGGAAGATTTTATTTGCATTAGCTGTATGAATGAAAAGTATTCTAATGCCTGCAGTCCCTATACATGTATACACGGTGGAATGTACAGCGCCTGCATTGCATCAGTCTTATGAGTCTATCATTGACTGCATTGGAACTTATGTGCATGCAGTCGGCCAATGCCTGCATTGACTGACTGCGCAGTCGGCCAATGCCTGCATTGACTGACTGATGTGAAGTCGGCCTATGCCTGCATTGGCAGACTGATGCGCAGTCGGCTAATGCCTGCATTGACTGACTGATGTGAAGTCGGCCAATGCAGGCATTGACTGACTGCGCAGTCGGCCAATGCCTGCATTGACTGACTGATGTGTAGTCGGCCAATGCATGCAGGCATTGACTGACTGTGCAGTCGGCCAATGCCTGCATTGACTGACTGATGTGCAGTCGGCCAATGCCTGCATTGACTGCGCAGTTGGCCAATGCCTGCATTGACTGACTGATGTAAAGTCGGCCAATGCCTGCATTGACTCACTGATGTGCAGTCGGCCAATGCCTGCATTGACTGACTAATGAGCAGTCGGCCAATGCCTGCATTGACTAACTGATGTGCAGTCGGCCAATGCCCGCATTGGCTGACTCTCTCAAGGTCCAATGCAGGCATTGGCCGACTCTCTGGAGAGCCAATGCAGACATTGACGGACTCTCTTGAGAGCGTGAGAGAGTCAGCCAATGCCGCATTGGTCCTTGAGAGCCTTGAAATGCCCGAGTTACCATAGATAGAAAGAGAGAGGGAAAAGGATAAAGAAAGAGTGATTCACATTGCCTGCATTGGCCCTTTTGATAGTTGTGCAACCTGCATTGGCCCTTTTGATAGTTGTGCAACCTGCATTGGCCAACAATAAACACATTGCCGTAAGAAATTGCGATGAAATTCTGGCATTGACTTAAAAATAATAGCCACCACTGCATTGCAAGTTCAATCACTTTCCTACGTTTAAAATACATTTTCTATTCCTTTAACGCCAAATTGCATTAGTAATTACATTTAGAACAAATTCGATTGCATATGTGATTAAGATAAAACACAAATCAGAATATGCTAAAATTTGCAAGAAATTGAATGGACATCATGTCATTGTTCCCGTTGTTACTTGTATCATATGAATTTGGAAATAAGTGAATAAAACCATACCATTTGTTTCGGACTAATTTTGTAATCATAAACAACTTCTTTTATAAATCTATTAAATTATATTTACTTTGGTAATAGAAGTCAAAATGTCTTTCCAAATTGCCCATAACATAGAACTTAAATTAAAAAAAAATAAATTAGACAGATAAAAATTAGTTGAGACCCCATTCATTCTAAAACATCTATCGGGCTATAAATACGTGTCGGTACGGGATATAATTCATAATATGGAATTAAATCTCGTGACCAACCCGTATTTATATCCCGATAGATGTTTACAAATGATACCTTATTTCTTAAATAAAATTTAAAATTACGCTCGCTTCATTTATGCTTACGTATCAATAATGACGTCATAATGTGACATTCATGACGTCTATTGCAAGTTTGTCAAAATGATTTTATAATTAGAAAAAAAAGACTGTTGAGAATGATTTATTTAGATTTTCAATTTGTTGCCAGGACTAGATGTTGAACGTAATACCTTGTTTCGAATCTTGTTATAAAATAAGATTTTTAAAAATGCCTAAATACATGCAACAATTAGATTAATTTAGTGTGTATTCTAGGATACATAAAAAGTAGATAATTTAGTTTGTTTACACACTACTATTTCAACTGAAAAAATATTTGGCATTTATGAATATTATTCATTCAAGATTCTGTTCTCAATTCTATATAGTGTATGCAGTAAATGTTAGTTAACATTATTTTAAAACACTAAGATCTCTCTCTCTCTCTCTCTCTCTCTCTCTCTCTCTCTCTCTCTCTCTCTCTCTCTCTCTCTCTCTCTCTCTCCGTAGCTTTCTCCTTCTTTATAACCCTTTTACGATGTCTCAAAAATTTTTCTTCATCATTTTGCACGTGAATCAACATGTACTACGTTGTTATGACGTCATGAATAGACGAAACTCATATGCATAATTTAAACCTTGGCATTCCCTGATAAAAACAAAGTCCGACTCGAAGTGTCGTATGCAAGTTCATTATTCACCAAACAAAAGGGTCGTATTTTCCCCTATGTGGCTTTACTTCTTTCTTTGAAAGGCTGTTCTAGTACTTCACGCATGTGGCATAGGGACATATAGAAAAGATATTAAACGTTTTTCTTCTCAAGAGCGACAAGGCCATAATTTGTTATATTAATGCAGAAGCATCTACGGGTAATGTACTTGTATATTTATATGTGTTCTAATCTTGCCCCCCCCACCCCCCTAGGGGTAGGGCAGGGCAGCATAAGGAAGATCACAATGAGATCATAAAAAAAATCAGTCTGCTTAAACCCTGATTTGACAAAGAAATATGAAAACATTCTTAGTTAGCATAGATCAATGTTTACATTTCAATACTCAATTGTATACTTGTGCTTTTCCCCTAGCCAAAAAGCAAAAACTACTACAATGAGTGATCTGGCACATTGTTTATTTGTAGATGGAGATGCAGTTTTGATGTGCCTACTGCTTTGCCCTTCATACAAAATAAATCTGAAAGAGCAACACTGGATAGAGAAGTATAATGCTGTTGCTGAAGTTTTCAGATTCAAGAAGATTAAGAAGCCGTCCAATCTTAGCAGCCTAAAGAAGCACAAACCAATACTCAAACAGGATAGTGTGAATGTTGAATTTTCCTGCGAATTCTTTAGAGACACCAGCTTTCTTAGATTTGCCAACGATCAAAAATTTGTTAAAATGTTTCTGGATTGGGCAGAAAAAGAAAGCATTGCAAAATACTGCAGATCATCAAATTATCTGAGAAAAGAGACCGAGGAAGAAGTATGCTGTTGGTTAATGCCAAATCAAACAGAACAAATGATAGACATACTTAGAGAAGACATGTTCACACATGCAACGATGATGGACCAATCAATACATGAATTAGTGTATACCAAGCGTATGTTTCTTTTTAGTTGTTTTACATAACATTTAAGGTCTTTTCACCATATTTGTGTAAATGATTTTGAGTTCAGCTTAGCTGAAAGCTTGTTGACTTCTACTTTCACAATATAAAGTTCAGTGTCAGAGCTACAGTCTTGTAAGAAATGTTTTTTTGATTATAGTTGGCATACCAGTACAGGTTATAATGAGAGGTGATGAGTCTGTGAGGAATTTCTTGGACAATCTGAAGAAAGGGGAGACGACCATGTACCATGCCTCTGGGATGATCATTGGGTGTGCAGGTAGTGGGAAGTCAACCTTACTAGAAAGACTGAAAGGCACCGACCTGAAAGAAATTCTGAAGAATTCAACATCGACCAGGGGCATTGACGTACAGTCTGACATTTTTGATGTGACAGACACCACAGTCCGAGGTATGGCGTGTTAATGATTTCCAGGCATTTGATTTTAATTATGACCGAATTAGTAGAGTTAATAAGGTTTGTTTAAATAGGTATCAAATAAGATTCTTGTCAACAACAGAATTGTAATAATTAGTCGTATTAATTTGAAAGCATCCTAATATTTATAAATCAATCCATGATCATTCAAATAACTGCTCAAGGTAGTGTAGATGTGCCTTTGCCTCTCCTGAGACTATATATTTTAACCTTTCATACTGAACAGATTTCTGCTTTTCTTCAACCAAAGTACTAACATAGTGATGCAGCTCATGTGCCTCTGGTATTTGTTGCTATATTAAATTTAAGTATATGTAACTCAACAACTCCAGGGTGTGGTGTCCACTGCCCCTTAAGCTTTTTAGCATATCAATGGTACACGATTATACAATATCTAGTAAATGAAAAATACAAGATACCCCGTTTCCATATAATATAAGCTACTCTGTACCCTGGCTTAAGCGAAAAAAATAACGAAATATGCATTTTTTTTTTATCAAAGAGTTAAAAAGAAAAGAAATTCTTGATTTTACTTGAATAAATTGAAAAATTTCTAATGAAGTTTTTCTTTTTTGTAGTAAACACGTCAAACGAAAAACAACGCTTTAAAGTTAAAATTGATGAATCAAGCGAACAAAAGACTATTTCAAATCAGCCTGCAAAATTATCAGGTGACATGAAAAGATTAGACATCAAAGAGTCAGGGGATCAGATGGATGCAGCCAGTATAGCAAACGAACAAGAATCGGTCAGTGATGAAGAAATTACACATGAGAGCTTGGATTTAGATTCTGAATCACTCAAAGGAAATGAAGCCGCTGCTTTCGTGGATGAAAGAGAAAAGTTTGAAGACAAAAAAATGGTTTCTGAAAATTCCGAAATATCAGGAATTTTAAAAGTTTCCAAAGATGTTTTGGGCGATCCAGAGAAAAAAGTTACCATGGTTGACTTTGCGGGACAGTGTTCATATTATGCCTCACACCAGATTTTTCTGAGTCCACGGGCATTCTTCATTCTGGTGCTTAATATGGAAAAAAAGTTTGATGAAAAGGTTGGAAAAGAGGTCTGTAGCCAAGAAGGTTCCATTTACGAAGGGTGGACACACAAAGGTTTGTTTTAGTTACATTATTTGTTGTCTAGAATTTATTAAGGTAGGACACAATAGATAGGCCAAATATTTCCTCAAATTCAATTTTTCTGAAACTTTGATATTTTGTTTTTAGATACAAAATCTCTTTTTATATATGATATAAAAGAAATTCAACCACACATTTTTTTCCACATAGTCTGAAATATGGCCTATCAGACCCCTGTAAGAAGATTGTGAAATCAGACATTCGACTTGAGAATTAGCCTTATTTTACAATCATCATTTGATCTATTGCAAATTTGTGTAATACTTTAAACAAAAATTACTTTTTGCTACTTTAAATCAGTAAGTCATATTGATACAGGGAAATTTGAGTAAAAATATTAAGTAAAAATGGAACATACAAAGCGTCGGAATTGAAAATTCATATGTAAGTATCCAACAGTTTCAGTTTTTTTAAGAGAAAATGTAAAATTCAATTTTTTACAAAAAAATCAGTAGAATGATTCAAATGCATCTTGAAATATATGTTAGATATTTGGACTGACGCCCGCGGAATCTCTAATCAGCCACTCTTAACTCACGTCTGGATATTAGGTCCCAACTTCGGCCGATTATACCTAGACCACACTGCCGTTCGCTTCAGTTCAGTCATTTTGTTGTTTATTTGACTCTCTGTCATTATTATTTCTACATTGCTTACCGTTTAGGCAGGTAAATACCAGCATAAAAATATTCACTGAAATCTCCGTTCGAAGTATGACTCCAATGACGAAATTGTTAACCTCATCGCATAAAAGAGTTCATAGTCTGTTTTCTTTCATGTGATGTTCAATAGCCATAGTAGACATGAGTTCAGAATAACATAGGGTACAAACAAACTATAGGAACTCTCTTTCGGAACATTTCGGTTGCAATTTTTCAATCGAGTGGTTAGGGCTTACGCTGCTTATAGTATATATATTTAAGATTGTCACTTTTTTTAAATAGAAAATCCTTTTTATTTCACCTGAGCCTAAAGCTCAAGTTTTTGTTCTGATCACATTTTGTCCGGTGTTCGTCTGTCTGTCTGTAAACCTTTCACAATTTCGACTTCTTCTCAAGATCCACTGCGCCAATTTCAACAAAACTTGCCACATGATACCTTTGGACATCGAAAATTTAAGTTAGATCATAAAAAGAGCCACGCCATCTTTCAAGGGGAGATAATCAGTAATTATTGAAAACACATTATGGCATCTTTTGAAAATATGCTCAAGAACCACAGGGCCCAGAAAGATGAAACTTATATGGTATCATCCCCAAGTAGGATAGATTTGCGTTTGTTCAAATCATGACCCCCGAAAAAGGGTGGGATGTACATTCAAATTTGTTAAAATCATGACTCGTGGAGTAGGTAGGGGCAACATTGGAACTATCAAAGTTTTACAAGAAAATATAGGATGTCTTTCATCATCCTCTCAAGAAAAAGGTACGCTATGGTTGATCACATTTATATGGAAGCTTCCGTAAATTCAAGTGTGACCCCCAAAAGTAGGGTAGGGCTACAGTGAAAATCCAAACATGTAAAAAAAAAATGTCAGAGTTTTTCTAAAAAAGATTACGTAAACATCCTTAGTTAGTGTAGATTCAATTTTGTTTAAATCATAATTCCATTTCCCTTGATGGGATAGGTTTTTACCATATATGCATTTAAGCTTTTCATTGCTACACTGATTTTTCCTTTTTTTTCTTAAGCCATTGCTCAGGGGAGCGATGTGGCTCCGGGGCTATTGCTAAGTTGGGCGATGTCTGTCTGTAAGATTGATGGGATTATTGTGGTCTAAGAATCTGGTATAGTCTGTGAAAGGACACACATTTATACTTAAATGAATTGTCGCTCCATACCGGAGGATTCAGTAACTTTGAATAATTTCATCTAACAAGATTTTTTAGTAACATTGAATAATTTTATCTAACAAGATAAAGCCCCCAGAAAAATGCAGTTTTACTGATTGCATTATGACTGAATTCACATCAAAACTAAATTGATGTACATTTTCTTTCCTCTGGAGGTGGTTACACTCATGAACATAGTAAAGGCTACCGGTGGTTTAATGTGAGCTTTAGCATTTATAGTCTTGTATTTATTAATGAAGTCATTGAGTAATTGTTGATTTTTATTTAATTTAGACTACCTAACATTCTGGGCCAAGTTGGAGTTGATTTATACTCATCAACATGATATAGACTATTGTATACGGAGTTAATGTTTATTTTTTATTTCATTCAGACTATCTAACATTTTGGGCCAAATCCATTCATCAATACAGCAGTGAAAAGGCTCCTGTTTTACTGGTGGGCACTCATGCTGAAAGGAAGACAAAAGAGGTATTTGATTTTGATATCTTTTACCTCACCTTGACCGAAGGCTCCACTGAGCTTTTCGGATCAAAATAAGTTAGTTGTTTGTCGTTGTTGTTGTTGTTGCTGTCGTTGTAAACTTTTCACATTTTCATTTTCTACTCAAGAGGTTTATTTCAACCAAATTTGCCACAAAGTATCCATGGGTAAAGGGAATTCAAATTCAAATAAATGGCCTTTTCCAGCAAAATTGAAACTTATGTAAAAGCATCATCTGTATTTGAAATTTTTTTTTTTCAAATCATTACTCCTTGGGGTAGGATGGGGACACAATGGGGGTCAAACTTTAACATTTGAATACAAAGGAAAATATTAAAATATCTTCTACTCAAGAATGGCAAAATCATGATTGTTCATGTTACTTATATGGAAACATCCTCTGGTTCAAACCATGACCCCGGGGTAGGTTAGGGCCAAAATTGGTAATCAAAGTTCAATGTTTAACATATAGGAATACATAAGAAAAATTTTAAAAATCTTATAGAACAGCAAGGCCATGATTAGAAAAAAAGCCATGATTGGTCATACTTATATGGAAACATCACAAAATGTAGTGTAAATTCAAGTTTGTTCAAATCATGACCCCGAGGGAAGATTAGGGCCAAAATGGGTGAGCAATGTTTTTTAAAGTAGGAATGCACTGAAATGTTAAATTCTCACAAGTACAACAGAGTCATGATTGGTCATCAATATAAAAGCATCGTTACCTCTCCCATTCTCAGTCATGAAAAATGTCAGAATGTACAATAATTTAAGCACATCTGAACAAAAAAAAGACAACTGATATTTTCTGTTCATATGTTTATCAGTATGTCTGTCAGTTAATTTTCCTTTTTTCATCAAATTTGCAAGAACCACTTTTAAACAAACTTGCTACGAAGCATCAGTAGATGAAGGGGATTTTCAAAGGCGAGGTTTCCACAAGGCTGCTTTTTGGCCCATGTTTGTTGCGAAAAATGAAATTAGATTGCCAACAATTTTAAACTTACTTTCATTATATTCAACATGTCTAATTTTGTGCTGTATATTTATTTTGCCAGAAAAAAGTTCGGATAATATTGGAATTAACGATCAAAGTACGGTACCCTCAACTCCTTTAACATTGAGTGTATGGGAAAATGTTGGAGGGTTATGATGTTTAACCTTCTAGTACAACACTTATTGCATTCTGAACCAAAACCATAATTTGATAATTAATTACTTATATGTACAGAAACATTATACTGACATGTGGTTGTGGTTCGCAATGCAACACACACTTAAAAACTAATGTCTGTTGAGTAGTGGTTAATTTTATTCAAACACTTAAAGTGAATCATACACATTTATAACATTGTCCAGTCAATCAAACAGATTACTAGTAATTCCACCCTAGCTTTAAAGGAGAGGGGTATATTTTTTAGGTCACCTGAGCCAAAGGCTTAAGTGAGCTTTTCTGATCACATTTTGTCCGTCGTCGGTCCGTCTGTAAACTTTTCACATTTTCGACTTCTTTTCAAGAACCACTGGGCCAATTTTTACCAAACCTGGTACAAAGCATGCTTGGGTGAAGGGAAATTTAAATTGTTAAAATAAAGGGCCAGTCCCCTCACAAGGGGAGATAATCAAGAAAAGACAAAAATAGGGTGGGGTCATTGAAAAATCTTCTTCTTAAGAATCACTGGGCCATAAGAGCGGAAACTTATGTGGAACCATTCTATTGTAGTGTAGATTCTAAATAGTTCAAATCATGACCCCCGGGGGTAGGGAAGGGCCACAATGGGGAATCAAAGTTTTACATAGAAATATATAGGAACATTCTTGGAAAATCTTCTCCTCAAGAACCACTGGGCCAGTAGAGATGAAACTCATTTGGAACCATCCTCAGGTAGTGTAGATTCTAAATTGTTCAATTCATGACCCCTGGGGGCAGGGCGGGGCCACAAAAGGGAATCAAAGTTTTACATAGAAATATATAGGAAAATTCTTTGAAAATCTTCTCCTCAAGAACCACTGGGTCAGAAAAGCTGAAACTTATAAGGAAGCATCCTGGGGTAGTGTAGATTCGTGTTTGTTCAAATCATGACCCCCCCGGGCTTAGGTGGGGCCAAAATGGCCGACCCAAGTTTTACATAGGGATATATAGGGAAACCTTTAAAAATTTTCTTTTCAAGTACTTCAAAGCTATGATTAGTGATATTTATATAGATTCATCTTTAGGTAATATAGATTCTAGTTTGTTCAAATGATGAAAGTCTGGGGGGGATTCAAGCCCGATGTGCTCAGGTGAGCGCTGTGGCCCCTGGGCCTCTTTTTTACCCTTGTGTGTCCGCTTAGCTGTTTGTTTGTTCGGCAACTACTCAAAGTAGATGATTGGGGCTTTTAACACACGCTTTGCATGTCAAAAGGTGACATTTATTTTTGTATGAATACAATATCAGCTTTCTGTTTATCTGTGTGTTTGTATGTACCAGATTTCCATCACGGTTTTCTCAGCGAATACTCATTGCAGATTCTTGAAATTTTTGTACACTCTTTGTTTAGGCATGCCATGTTATTGTAAGATTGATTCATGAGAGTCTATCAGAGTGGGAATTTTACTATTTAGTACTGGCTTGTCCTTTTATACCAGTATTAAAATCATACGAAAGAAAAATAATTGATTATATTATAACATGCCTGTGTGTTTGCTTGTTAGGAAAACCAAACACTTTGACACTAGAGACGGTAGTTTCAATATATAAAAACCAAGGTCAGACTTACTGTTTCACAGTAAACAATATTACATGTAATTATTTAATGTAAATTAAGGTAAAAGTTTTTTGATTTGGGTATGTTGCCGTTTCAAAGATTTAACGTACGTTTATTTTCTGTTTACAAAATCCCAATGCCTTTAGTAACCAGCTCCTTTCAACTTTATGTGAATTTGAGTTTTACAAGATGTTGATGATGCAGTTTGTGCCTTGATCTGTTCTAAATTTGTTGCCCAAATAATCAGTGGTCTTATCATTATATCCCCCACAAACAAAGTTTTGGGGTATGTATAGGAATGGCCTAGTCCATCTATCTGTGCAAACGTGTCCTGTTCATATCTTTTTTTACGGAGGAACATAAGAATTAATACCTAACACCGTAATCCAAGGCCATTTGTGCAAGTTCAAATGGGCACATGTACATGCGATTACAAAAACATTTTTAAAAAAAATTTAACATGAAAATGGGTACGGTCATGGAGTCAAAAGATAAGAGATTTTTACACTTCCTATGTTTCAATCTAAATGAACTACAATTAAATCGATGTACTTACTTATAATGTGTAGAGGTCTTTTTTCTACTTTATACCTGTAAGAATATGTATGGGTCGCAAGCACAGTTATATTTTAAATGATTTGTCTCAATACATGATATATCTTAATATTGAAAGCATTTGTTTTTTATAACTGATTGTTTTTCATATTTTTTTATGTTATTATAGGTAGCAAAGATGTCTAATAAGAAAGCGTACACGATTTCCATTAAATTTTTATGGCTACAATTTCAGAAGTTCTGTTTCCAAAATATATTAAATTAGTTAATTTTTTGTGTTACCTCAGCCCTATTCCATGTTCCCTGATGATATATAGTTAATCTTTCTAGGGTTTTTCACATTGAATAGCCTTCTACAAGTAATAAATCTTCATAACCCTCTTAGATGCTTTTAGAGGGACCCTTTATATACCCCTTGGTCACGTGACTAGTATATGTTGGTTTTGCAAAAAAAATTATAAGATATGACAGAGGAAACATTACTGGACATAACTAAAGGAATTAATTTGTAATTCATCATGGGCCAAAAAATAGCCTTATGGAAACCCTACCTTTGTTACAATGAAGGCTACACTGTCCTCTTATGGGACATGAATACAAATTAATAAAGTAACATAAAAATGCATTTTATAATGTCAAGTAAACTTACATGTAAGAGTAATTAGCAAACCCTTCTAGTTGATGCAATCAAAGTCAGTGAATGCATCCGCAAAAGAACGTAGCAATATATCAATTTTTGAATATAGATGTCAAAATGTTTTTTACCATCTCCTTTTCTGTTAATTACCCATCAGTACTGAATAAATATGGATGGCACCTTTTTGGATTTTTTAGCTCACCTCGACGAAGTCGAGATGAGCTTATGCTATACCCCCGGCGTCGGCGTTAGCGTCGGCGTCCCACTCAAGGTTAAAGTTTTAGGAGCAAGTCCATTTCCAAGTTACTATAAGTCCTAATATAATACCTGAACCAAACTTGCATGAATGATGCATCTAGGGTTGTACACTACCAGACTTGCTTCGGATGCTGGATTTGACCTACATTTTCTAGATGAGTAACCAGGATAAAGTTTTAGGAGCAGGTCAATTCCCAAGGAACTATAAGCTCTACCTGGTCTAAACTTGCATGGATGATGCATCTAGGAAAGGACACTACATTTTCCAGATGAGTGACCAGGCTAAATTTTTGGAGCAGGTCCATTCCACAGAAACTATAAGCCCTATTTCGACCAAACTTGCATGGATGATGTATCTAGGGATGTACACTACCAGACTTGCTTCGGATGCTGGATCTGACCTACATTTTCATTCCCAAGTAACTTTAAGTCCTTTTTGGACTAAACTTACATGGATGTTGCATCTAAGGATGTACACTACCAGACTTGCTTCGGATGCTGAATCTGATCTATATTTTTATTCCCAAGTAACTATAAGCCCTACCTGAACCAAAATTGCATGGATGATGTTTCTAGGGATGGACACTTCCAGACTAGCTTCAGATGCTGGATCTGACCTACATTTTCATTCCCAAGTAACTATAAGCCTATTTGGACCAAACTTGCATGGATGATGCATCTAAGGATGAACACTATCAGACTTGCTTTGGATGCTGGATCTGACGTATATTTTCCAAACAAGAGACAAGGTTAAAGTTTTGGGAACAGATCAATCCAAATGAACTTGAAGTCCTTGATATCTGCAGTATTAACAAAGTTATGAATATTTGTTAACACTAACATGTTTTTCACTATACACGCGTAGAAATGTGTATATGCCATGTAAGGGGTTAAACACAACTTGCAAGAATATTGTTGTTGGGATGATACTAAATATTAAGAAAATATGATGTGAGATTCCCATTACTTAAACTGATAACAATCGTCGAGGTGAGCTTCGTATTCTTTGATTACTTATGTTTTAAAATTGAAATACCGACATTAATAGATTAATAGAAAAAAATAATGTAATACTAGAAAACAGTAAATCTATTTTGTGTTTTCAATTTACAACGTAAAAACGTGTCATTTTATAAAACTGTCACTGTATTAACCAGATCCTACTGTATTATTTAAAGAAGGCTTTTGACATTGAAACTCAAACATCCAACCTCAATACATCCTATTAACAAATCCTATTAAGTACTCTTTTCTTTATTTGTTTCATTTCATAATACACCGATTTTTTTCAACTTAATGCTTGACACCATATGTTTAAGTCACCATGTAGTTAGGGAAGCGACACATTACTTTTTTAGCTCACCTCACCTTTTTCCGTTGTCTGTCGTCGTCGTTGCTGGCCTTATCGTAAACTATTCACATTTTCATCTTCTCAAGAACCAATGGGCAAATTTAAACCAAACTTGCCACAAACTATCAATATCCTTTGGTAACAGTGATTCAAGATTGTTCAAATGAAGGGCCACACCCTCTTCCAAGGGGAGATAATTATGGATTAGTAAAACATTCATGACATTTTTTTCAAAAATCTTATTGTCAAGAACCACTGGGCCAGGGAACATGAAACTTATGTGGAATCATCTTCAGGTATTGTAAATTCAAGTTTGTTCAAATCATGACCCCGGGGGTAAGGGTGGAGCTGCATTGGAATATTAACGTTTTCTATAGGAATATATAGGAAAAATCTTTAAAATTCTTCTCAAGAACAGCAAAGTCATGATTGGTCATATTTTTATGGAAGCATCCTTAGGTGGTGTAGATTCAAGTTTATTCAAATTATGACCCCCAGGTGTAGGGTTGGTCCACTTCTCAAGAATAGGAAAACCATGTTTGGTCATATACTTATATAGGAAAGATTCAAGTTTGTTCAAATCATAACCCCTCTCCCTTACCCATTCTGCCTTTAAAGGGTAGGTTGGGACCACTTACGCATTGAAGCTTTTGAATACTAAACTGGTTTTTAGTTCACCTGAGCCAAAGGCTGAAGTTAGCGTTTCTGAATCAAAATTTGTCCGTTGTCTGTCGTCATTGTAAACTTTTCACATTTTCATCTTCATCTCAAGAACTACTTGACCAATTTCAACCAAACTTGGCACCTTGAGTATCCTTGAGTGAACTGAATTCAAATCTATTCAAATGAAGGGACGAGCCCTCTTCCAAGGGGATATAATGATGAATTATTGAAAAATTAATGGCATCTCTTAAAAATCTTCTTCTCCATAACCACTGGGCCAGGAAAGATAAACTCATGTGGAAGCATCCTCAGGTAGTGTAGATTCAAGATTGTCAAATCATGACCCCTGGGGTAGGGCGGGACCACAATGACGGATCTAAGTTTTACGTAAGAATATATAGGAAAAAAACTTTGAAATTCTTGTTTCCAGAACCACTGGGTCAGGAAAGATGAAACTATTGTGGAAGCATCCTCTGGTAGTGTAGATTCAAGTCTGTTCAAATCATGATCCATGGGGGTAGGGCGGGGCCACTATGGCCGATTTAAGTTTCACACAGGAATATAATGAAAAATCTTTTAAAATCTTGTTCTTCAGAACCATTGGGCCAGGAAAGATAAAACTCATGTGGAAGCATCCTCAGGTAGTGTAGATTTAAGTTTGTTCCAATTATGACCCATTGGGGGTAGGGCGGGGGCACAATGGCTAATCAAAGTTTTACATAGGAATAGATAGGAAAAATCTTTAAAAATGAAACTCATGTGGAATCATCCTCACGTAGTGAAGATACAAGTTTGTTCAAATCATGACCACAGGGGTAAGGCGGAACCACAGGGCTGATCAAAATTTAACATAGGAATATAAAGGAAAAATCTACTCCAGAACCACTGGGCCAGGAAAGATGAAACTCATCCGGAATCATCCTCAGGTAGTGTAGATTTTAGTTTGTTCAAATGGTAACCCCCAGGGATTGGATGGGGCCCCAAAGGTCGATCAAAGTTTTGCAAAGAAAAATAATGGAAAAATCGCAAGAACAGAAAAGCTATGTTTAGTTATAATGACATCTAAGCATCCTAAGCTCATGTATAGAAGATTTAAATTTGTTCAAATCATGGCCCTTTGGAGTAGGGAGGGTACCTCCCCCCCGTAAACTTTTCAGTTCTGATCTGACCTGTGCTTTTTCTTAACCGATGTGCTCAGCTCAGGGATGTGGGCCCAGGGCCCCTTGTTTTTTTTCCTAGCTACAATACTCAGATGAACGATGTGGCCCCTGGGCCTCTTCTAATTGCTTGCTACACTATATTCTTTATATTTGTTTCTGATTGATTGATTGTATATTGTTTAACGTCCCTCTCAAGAATTTTCCACTCATATGGAGACGTCACCGTATGCAGGTGAAGGGCTTCAAATTTAGACTTATACTCAGAACTAAGGCCCACTGCGCAGTGAGAGTTCTTTAGGAAACGGGACCTACGTTTTAAGGTCATATCCGTAAGACCCATAACTTTCACTTCTGATGCCGAGCACTTGGTGAAGGAACAGTCGCTACCTATTTTTAAGTCTTGGGTTTGACGCGTCGCCGGTAATGAGAATTGAACCCGGGCCTCTCGATCACGAAGCGAGTGCTCTACTTTTAGGTTACCGTGAACAGTATACTTGTTCTTGAATATTAAAATTCCTTTTTGTTTACGAAGTTTTCCTTACTCTAAAAGTCCATGGTATAATTTTTATATTGAATTATGCGTGGTCAGTGGATCATTTTTACCCTCCCTAATAATGTTCTTAAAATTTGCTTCTGTGTTGAATTATGCTTCCGTTCCTTTAGGTTGGAACAGTTCTGGCAATTGTGTTTGAATACTACACAGTTACTAAAACTGTAAAAGCATTGATATTGTTGATAGCAATAATAAATATTCGATATTAAATCATTTTTTACCAGGAGAAAGAAAAGTTTTTTCGTGAGATATGGACGACCTTGGAAACAAAGGATGCGTCTCTGCAAAGGCATTTTGACAGGAAAAGAATGTTTGCTGTTGGATTCCACGAGAATGAATGCATTGCAAAAATCAAGCTGTCAGTTGTTGATGTTGTCAAAAACCTTGATCACTGGGGTGAGAAACTCCCATACTCCTGGGCGATGTTTGAAAACTTCTTCCAGGAAAAGAAAAACCTTAAAATAATCAACAAAGAGACACTTTTGGCTTTCAATGAAGCATTGCCACAGGAAATGAAGTTGGAAACAGTCGAAGATATTCACACCATGCTGCAGTTTTTCCATGACATCAGAGAAATTTTACACTTTAACCAAGAATCTCTCAGAGGAATAATAATTCTTGATGTTCAGTGGTTTGCAGATGCGTTCAAAAATGTAATCACAGATAAAAACCACGCAGCAGAAGATTTATTTAAGCTTGCCTCACAATGGAACAAATTTAATGAAACCGGAGTACTGAGTGACACACTGCTATCTGCGATATGGGAAATGAATAGCAATGGGTACCTTGAGCACAAAGATGATATCATGCGATACATGGAGAAGCTTGGTCTCTTGGCTAAAATGGAAGACAACAATTGGTATGTTCCCTGTATGAACAAAAGACCATTTCCTGTACGTAGTTTTTCATCACACCCTGCCTCCTCCATCCTCTGCTACATGTTTGATGTTCTTCCTGCTGGAATTTTTCAGCGTCTTGTTGCAAGTTGCGTGCAATTTCCATGGCAAATCGTCAAAGTAAATGAAGACGGAAAAGAACAACCATGCATTTACCAGACAGCGGCCGTGTTTCTATTCGAGAAACAGTGCGTTCTGCTTGGAATGACCCAATCAGAAATTCAGTTGCAGGTGTACGTAGTTGAGGGAGAAGTTGAAATACCCACATGTATCAAGATAAGACAGAAAATTGAAGATGAATTGCACACTCTGTCCTCTACATTTCAAAGAAACTTGAAATTCCAAATTGGCTTTAAATGCAAACCTATTGGCTTTTGTGATATTAAAAAAAGTCACGTGATCAAGGAATCTGAGCTTACAGAACCGACTCTTCTGTGCCCTTCCTGTCCTATGGATAAAAAGCACAATATTGTCACGACAGAAATCCTAAAATACTGGAAACAGGTAGTGTGAATTGTGGTCTTTAGATACTGAAATAAAACAAATATGACCTACGAGAAAGAATAAATTCAAAGTTTGAAATAATAGGTTTGAAATGTGAATATATCATGTTTGATTTTAATATAAATACTTCGATACTCTTCTTTTATTTCATTAATATTTTTTATCTTAAACACATGAAACTTAAGAAGTTATCAGACTAATTGAAAATATAAAACTTTATTGAGTAAACAAGGTAAAGAATATGTATAATTAATATCATAAATTTGAAATTCCACAATACATTCAACTGTATTATAGAGGAGAAAACACAAAATCTCAACTGTATTTAAAACTGCATTAATAAAAACTTTATTAGTTGACAACCAACAAAATAACATGTCAACTTGTCCATGGCCATTATCATATAAATTTTCCTGGTAAATACTTTTTGTTCATTTTGACTTACTTTTTCCTTTTAATTATCTTCTTCCAACTTTTTAATGCTAATGAATTAAAATGAAAAGATTTTTTTCAGATGAAGACAAGCGCTTCCACAACTCCAATCGCCTCAGGACAAGACCTGGGGGACCAATCTAGATTTGCAAAACTCGGAATGGCAACAAACGATGTATTAAATCAGGCATACAGAGATATACTGGAGATGGAGGTGCCACCTTCCAACATTGAAAACACAGTCAAAGCGTCACCAGTTTATAAAAAATTGCGTCCAGAACAAGAGCATGCCTTGCAGGATGCTAAAAATTCGGGATATAAGAATTTCGATATCTCGTTAACATACACAATGATCAGAAACATTTGCAAAAAAGTTCCTAAACCAACGAAACGAAAATGGGGCGACGAGCCTGCAGCGGGAGAAGTGACCGTGGGTGATGATGTCGAGAGAATTAGGTCAATCCGGAACGGTTTGACTGCACACGTGAGCTCAGCCTCCACGTTAAAGTCAGAATTCCAGAAAACCTGGTCCATTATCTCAGATATCTGCCAAAGATTGGAAACTTATACGGGAAAGAAGTATTTGGATGACCTCAAAAGAATCCAAAAAATGACCTTAAGAATGGAAGATGAAAATGCCATTATAGAAAAGATCAAAATGGAAAGTCAGCATAAAATGGTGAAAAAATTGTGTTCAGATATGGAAGATGTTAAAGCAGCACTAGAGAGGCTTGAAATGAAGCATGCCTCAAATTAAGAGAGGAGTGTAAATCTGAACTTTTTCTTTGATACTAGAAAGTAAAATGTGTATTACTTTAAATAGACTAAGATGTGAAATTCCTGTTCAAAACAAAAATAATGGTTTATTATTTTTTCAATTAATTAGATACTGGAAAATAGATCTGATTTTTTTCATAAACTTGGTTTCAAATTAAAAAAAACAATGATAATGAATTTGAAAATATTTTTCTGTGAATTTAGAAAGACAGCTACATTTGTAACATTGCGTGATCATCTACATATATGTCAAAGAAAATGTTTGGAAAGTCAATTGTTTAAAGACACAGTGCATATGTTGAAATATGTATGAAACAAAGTTTAGCTGTGTATCAGATGATAAATGAATAGTAGATGTTATGAATCTGGTACTTTCCTATATATGAATATCAGAAGGACCTTTTTAGGTCACCTAGTCTCAGGTGACATATTGCTAACTTTTTTTGTCTATCGTCTGTTAACCTTTGAACATTTTCAGCTTCTTCTCTGCACCTGCACAACCAATTTAAACCAGATTTGGCACAACATATCTATAGGTACAGGGAAACAATCATTATGAATTTCATTGGACCTGCTCCCCTGTGTCTTAAGGGTTTGGTCCAAAACCACCAAAATTAATGCAATCCTTAAAAATCTCTTTACTTCTGAACATCAAGCAGTAAAACTGTTGGCATGATTGTAATCAGCATTGAGTCCTCTACCAACATTTTGGAAATCATGGACTCAGGATCAGGGATGCTAGTGCGGGGCTAAATAGATAGTGTAGTGAATATGCGTTATTTTTTAGTTATGACATTCCATAGTTATGTTGAGCGAGAATTCTGAATTTTATGTCCACAGGGTCAGGAGGTTTTGGTTTTAGGGCGGGCGCTATTGATAATGTAGTTAATTTGCATATATTCTTTGAAAATCTTCTCTACCTCTGGGCATTAAATAAACTAACCAGTTACGATGAGCAAAAATATTTCTTTAAAAAAATTGAATTTTCTGACCCCTGGGTCAGGGGTTCTGGTGATTATTTTGTTGTTAATTGGTATAAATTCTTTGAAAATATTCTCTTTTTTGCTCCTAGGTATTTAATAAACTAAACAAGTACATTGTGTACTTTGTTATGATGAACAAGAATGTTTTTCTTTTTTCAATTGTGATTTTTATGGTCCCAGGATCAGGGGTTCGGTTGTTTTGGTGGGGCTCTATTGATTATATATAGTGAAAGTACATTAACTCTTTAAAACTCTTCTTCTCTTCTCCTGGGCATTTAATCAATGGGCTACAATGTATGCACCAATTTGTGGATTACAGGGCCCTTGGGTCAAGGGTTCTGGCGTTTAGTCGGGGTTTTAATGACTATATAGTGAAGATACATGAATTATTTGAAAATATTTTCCTTACCACCTGGTAAATATGACAATGGTTCAATTACATATTTATGACGACAGAAGGTCTCTCTTTCATAACGGTTAAATTCAGGTCCCTGGAACACGTACCGGGAGTTAAGATCCTTTGTCTGATAATGAATTAATGCCTTGAAATCTGCTTTTTGGTATTAGTTAACCATTTATGATGAAATGAATAAAAAATAAACGCTTACGCGTCGCCGATAAAACTCAGTTTGCAACCGTTAATCAGCATAAACTGTCGCAAATACCAAATTAGAAGATAGTTATTCCCTAATTTATTTTGCATTGATCATCATACAAGATGTAATATTTTTACAGATTTGTTTTTTTATAGGGAAGAGGGGAGAGCGAGCGAGGGTGAGAGAGAGAGAGAGAGAGAGAGAGAGAGAGAGAGAGAGAGAGAGTTGACACATTCAATCCTTTACATAAATAAAACTGCTTCATTTTATAGCATTTTATAGAAAACTATTGATTGCACTGATTCCAGTTTGTGTCAAAGAACTCCCTGTCACCATTTCTAAATGCTAAATATCTTTGTGTTTCATGAACAAGTATTATTGTTTTACAAACAGTGTGACAGTTTGCTTTATAGGGCGTGTCAAACTTTCGTATGCCGATAATCATTTTACTCATCGATTGGATGTTTGATTTCAATGGATTCAAAAATACTTTGCATATGAAACAGAAAACCCGACAATACCACTGACAATACTGACCAATCGTATTGAATCACATGTTTACTAGCACGCAGTAAACAACAGTTACATGTGGACGGACAAAGCAAGTTTTACAACCTACGATGACGATATTGATAGCTGCATAGTACGACAGCATTCTATTCTATTCTATTCTTTGAATTTTCTTGTACGTATATAAAACCATGCAGTCAAATAATACCAAATATAATACATGCTTTTTTGAGGACAGAGAACGGGCTTTGACTGATCACGTGTTGCTGGTGAGTACAAATGCCGCACTGGTGAACGATCATTCAATGTGATTGGCCAGTATTCTCAGGATATTGTTGAATTCTGAGTTTCATATGCAAATTAGTATTGATTCCATTGAAATAAAGCATCCAATCACTGAGTAATATGAAAATCAGGTCACACAATTTTAGCACGCCCTATCTAGTAAACTGTCACGCTGTTTGTAAAACAATAATAATATTTGAAATCCCAAGTTTGACATCTATTTTTCTTTTCTAAACATCTCATTGTATAAAGATTTTTTATCCATAAGACCAATAAGTAATGAAAATGTTTAGCTCATCTGAGCTGAAAGCTCAAGTGAGCTTTTCTGATCACATTTTGTCCAGTGTCCATCTGTCTGTCTAGCTGTCCGTCTGTCTCTCTGTAAACTTTTCTAATTTTCGGCTTCTTCTCAAAAACCACTGGACCAATTTCAACCAAACTTGCCACAAAGTATCCTTGGGTGAAGGGGATTCAAGTTTGTTCAAATGAAGGGCCAAGCCCTTATTCATTTGGAAACAATTCAAAAATAGTGAAAAGAAGAAAGTACGTTATGAGCAGAAATCCGCCTTGTCCCAAATTCTAATTAAATTGTTCTTGAAACATGTCTAGGGTCACCACTTCATAAGTCATTTTAATTTTTGTTATTATCTCAAACCATTTCTCCAAGAGAGCTGTTTAAATATAGGTAGTTTTTGTTAGAAAATAACGCAATGACGTTATGACGTCAACTTGACGTTATCGGATTTTGAACGTTTTATTCCCGATACAGCGTAAAGGAAGAATATTTGAACTGAAAAAAGCTACAGCTTACTCTTCTGTTTCCTTTGTGAGCTATTCTTAAAATATGGACAGAGTTTAAATTTTGCTTAATTTAAAAATTATTTGTCTTTACTGGAAGTTTTGTTGGTCATTGATTTTGCAAGTTTTTCCGAGAAAACGATTCATCAAGAAAGTCAATGCAACATTATTTTTTAGCTTGAAGTCTATTATTCCAATTTTTTGATCACGATTAAATCTTAAAATTCTGAATGAACGATATATCTTTCTTTCATTCAATTTGTTTTTGTTATTTTGTTTTTGTGTGTGTATATACAGTGTAAGTTTGTAAATAGAAAATTAACCCGAGGACTAACATTATACATGTATGAATTAACTGCATAGTACGATATTGTTCGTACATTATTTTGATGGTTTTTATGGTAAAGACGGCTACCTTAATTTGAAGTTTGTTGATACCATGTATATATAAATTTACAAAACACAATTTTCAATTTCTGCTTTTACTTTTTAAGAATACATGTATATGTATACGTGATCATATTTTTTATTTCAACTTTAATAAAAAACATTAAAAAGAACATCAGGATATGCAAAAAACAGTCCAAAGAGCTACGTTGTCTTTTTTGGTAGTAATTATCATTGAAAAATTCCCTTATGACAAGTCGATTGAAATCATTAATCCACCCTTACCATAGGATTTTCAGCATTATTGAATCATGATAAGCCCCCCCCCCCACCAACCGACCTCCCCTTCTCTACTTTTTCTTGGATTACAGGTGATGCACATTCTTTATTTGCAGACTGATCTGCCATCATGTTTACTAAAAGAAATATATCTAACCTTGGTATTTTTAATGACTTGCATTCCATGTTTATTTCAGATCTTTGTTATGCTCCGAAATTCTTATAATTGCTGTACACTTTGCGACCATCAGAATTTTGGAGCGAAAAAGAAATCTGATTTTAACCAGATTGCTCTTCATGGCAAAAGGTGGTGTATTCATATGAGTAAAAAATTTGCAAGAGGTAAATTATCAATATATTATTAGTAATTATGTTACATTGGAAAAATAATGCTTTAAAATTAAAATGCGGGGTATAGATTCTTTCAGAGATTCTTTCAGAGATATACAGGCACGTACATGTAGCAACGGTGGGTGGGGAGGGGGGCTGACATTATTTCCCAACATTACTCTTACTATTGAAAATTTTTATTGAAGAGCTGGTGGGCCCCAAGCTTTTACTATGGTAAATTGATATTAGGGATTTGTGATATCCTATGCAAAAAATTTAGTTCTGAATGAAATCGGCACCCTTTCCAGGTGAGTAAAAAAATTGTCTAGCTGCCCCACCCCCAACCCCGTTTTCAAAAAGGATGCTATGGCCTGTTATATACATGTACTAACACTTGTAAATCTCTTTTTGTATTTCTGATTAGAAACATAATTATTTTAATTTAATTTAGAATGTAAAGTCAAACTAAATTTTAAAGCTAAATATGGCGTACCCGAGCTTAAAAGTATGAGATTTAGTGTAGATTAAGATGATATTTGCTATCTATGTTCAAATTAATTTTTTTTCACGAATTTGAACTTAAATATTCCTAAGTTTCTGTGGGTTAAATTGACTTTTGAAATGTGTCTGATACTTTTTATCCAAGCCGCCCGGAAATAAATAAATAGGTTATTGTTTTAAATCTGTGATACTAAGTATCTATAAAACGCGATTGATTTAAATTGTGTAATTATCTGTGTAAATCTGTGTAAATATCTATATAAGGTAACAAAACAAACAGTTTAATTTTTAGTCTGCATGCCGTTTATGGCTTGAAAGCAAGGGTTTTCGTGATTAAACGAATATACAAGTACTTTGTGAACATTGCATTTAAATTTAATTGGACTTTTTTGCACAACACTCGTTTACAAGGAATACATATACTTGATATATACCTTTACAAGATGATGATGAAAACTTACAAATGGATACGGATTAATGAGAACAAAGTTAAGCGTTTATTTTTTTTTAAAAAAAAAGATAACTATATGTCTGAAATGTGTTGTACGGCTCTTTTCCCCAGACAAAAAAACATTGGATGAAAATTGGGACTGATCAGGCGTGACAATTTTGGTATATCTATAAGGGCCGCCGCACTGAGTTTTTTTTCTTAGCAATATGTCAACCCCCCCCCTTATTTCTTAACCTTTGTGTCTACAAAATAAGCCTCACAGAACAATAATAACTTTATCACTCTCCAGCTTTGATAAAAATTAAAGAATTCAGCAAAATAAATCACTTGATCACGGATCTTCCTTTCTGTGTTTAAAAAATGCTACGGCGC
>PRKT01000325.1:441600-474874 GCA_003671525.1 Saccostrea glomerata
TCATCCAAATTGCCCCCAACCCCCGGTTTTGTATTTGAATTCTCTTTTTAACTTACATGTCGCTCCCAACTCTACTGACGTTTCAGGTTCCCTGATACTAGTAGATAATTAATGACTGTCATTTTTAGTATCTAGTAGATCTAATCTTTATTTAATAAAAATAAATCCAGGTGAATTAGGCCGAAATGCCTTTTTTCGTTAATTCATCGTGGAATATAAACATCTCTGAAAATATAGACTGGTGCATTCAAAAGCTTATCTTGATGCGCAATAAGCAACAAATAAAGTGCGTGAAATTAAATATTGATCAACGTTTTCAGAGTATCGTTCTTTTCTAATATATATTAACCAACTGACTGGGGAAGGGTATATTTTAAAATTTATCCGTAACGTACATATACATGTGCGTTTATATACGAATGCAACAATATATGACCTCAAGATATTGATTAATTCGAACAGATTTTGCAAAGGATTATATTTTATACTATAGAATGAAAAAAAAAATAAATCATAAGAAAATCAAACGGGATCTATTGTGACGTCATCTTTGTTATAATTACGTAATTTATTCACATCTGTTGATGGTAGCTATGTGAACTTTCTCAGTTTCTTCAATAAAATTATACCGTTGGCATTAAATACAAACCCGTTTTCTTCTTATGTTCTCATACGATTAATCAATTGATTTTTTTTATTTAGCGTTTTCATTGGTTCTTGTTCCTTATTTGAAATGTTTGTCAGATGCAGGATAGGCCTACATGCAGATCGCAGGGCCCATCGTCATAGATTCTTTCGTATTTTCAAGTTTGTATGCTATTTTTCTTGACAAATAGAATTACAGGAAAAAATTAATATATTGCCGATGCATGGATTATTAATTTTATTAACATTTTGTATGACCTATAGTCATATAATTTCACATAAATAAAAATACACCTCCCAATGAACTTTTAATCCACCACCGGAAAAAGTACTGTAAAGTCAAAATAAACATACTGCACATTCCTCGAGCAAAATCTTATCCCTGTTTTCATCCGTCTTTCATCAAAATATTTTGAAATATACGTGTTTAATTTTGCTCGAGGGGTGTGCACTACTTCAATTTTAGAAATATCTGTCGAAAACAGTGGAAAAACTAGCAATTTCCGGAACGGAAAATACTGGGCCTCCGTATAATAGCTAACGTACTTAATTCTTTGATGCTATATTTTAAAAATCTGCTGAGGAACCAATGTGCCAGGAAAGATTAATCTTATAGGGAAGCATCCTCAGGTAGTGTAGATTCAAGTTTGTTAAAATCATAACCCCCAGGGGTAGGGCGGGGCCACACTGGCCGATCAAAGTTTTACATTTTTAAATATATCGGAAATTTCTTTAAAAATCTTCTTCTTAAGAACCACCGTGCAAGGAAAGATAAAACTTGTAGGGAAGTTCGTCTGGTAGTATAGATTCAAGTTTGTTCCAATCATGATCCCGGGGGTAGGGCCGAGCTACATTGGTCGATCAAATTTTTACATAGAAATATATAGGAAAATTCTTTAAAAATCGTCTTCTCATGAATAACAAAGCCTTATTTGGTTAGAATTTTATAGAATCTTCCAAAGGTAGAGTAGATTCAAGTTTGTTAAAATCATAAAAAAATATATGAAAAATCTCTTTCTCAAGAATGACAAAGCCATAATTGGTCAAATTTATATAGAAGCATTCCCAGGTAGTGTACATCTAAGTTTGTTCAAATCATGACCCTCAGGGGTAGGGCGGGGCCACGATGGCCGATCAAAGTTTTAAATAGAAATATGTAGAAAAAGTCTTTGAAAATCTTCTCAAGAATTGCTTAGGCATTTTTGATTATATTTATATCAAAACATCCTCAAACAGTTTAGATTTAAATTTGTTTAAATCATGACCCCCTGGGCCACAATGGCCGATCAAAGTTCTACATAGAAATATGTAGAAAAATTGAAAAAATCTTCTTCTCAAGAATAGTAAAGGCACGAATATTCTTATTCATATGGAAGCATCCTCATGTAGTTTTACATAGCAATATATAGGAAAATTCTTGAAAATTTTCTTCTTAAGAATAGCAAAGCCATGATTGATCATATTTATATGAAAACATCCTCAGGTATTGTAGATTCAAGTTTGTGCAAATCATGACCTCTTGGGGTAGGGCGGGGCCAAAATGGCCGACAAAAATTTTTACATAGATATATATATAGAAAATTCTTTAAAGATCATCTTCTCAAGAATAGCAAATCCTAAACTTTTCAATAATAAAAGATTTTCTACTTTCTCATAGCCACAGTGCTTAGGTGAACCTCTTGTTTAGCATCTCCTTTTCTGTTAATAACCCATCAGAACTGAATAAATATGGATGGCACCTTTTGGGATTATTTTAAAAATGAAATACCGACATTCATAGATTAATAAAAAAAATGTAATACTAGAAAACAGTGTAAGAAATATGTTTTGTGTTTTCAATTAACAACGTAAAAATATGTCATCTTATAAGACTGTCACTGTATTAACGAAATCCTACTGTATTATTTTTAGAAGGCTTTTGACATTGAAACTCAAACATCCAACCTATTTGACAAATCCTATTAAGTACTCTTTTCTTCATTTCTTTCATTTCATAATTTTTTATCAAATTGATGCTTAACGCCATATGTTTAAATCATCATGTAGTTACGGAAGCGACACATAACTTTTTTAGCTCACCTTACCTCTGTCCGTTGTCTGTCGTCGTTGTCGTCTTCCTTGCTGGCGTTATCGTAAACTTTTCACATGTTCACCTTCTTATCAAGAACCAATGGGCAAATTTCAACCAAACTTGCCACAAACTATCGATATCCTTTGGTGATTCAAGTTTATTCAAATGAAGGGCCACACCCTTTTCCAAGGGTAGATAATTGTTGATTAGTAATACATTCAAAGCATTTTTCAAAAATAGTATTCTCAAGAACCACTGGGCCATTAAATATGAAACTTATCTGGAATCATCCTCAGGTATTGTAAATTCAAGTTTGTTCAAATCATGACCCTGGGAGTAAGGGTGGGGCCACATTAGAATATTAAGGTATTAGATGTATAACAAGCATTGTTGAAGAAAGAAATTTACTTTATATTTCCTTATCTTTAATGTTTTGAGGCTTTGATTCCAAAGTTACATAAAGTTTTGTCCAGACATATCTGAAAAAAAATTAAATTTTCAAATCATATCCCACTGTCGGAAACAGTGAAGGGAGTGTTATACCTGAAGAGGAATTCTGTGAAATAAACTCATTTTCAGACCGTAATTTTACTTTAGATTAACAAAAATATCACAGATGCTTCATAAAAAAGACCTTTTTTTCAAAAGATACAATTAATTAATAGAATTTCCTGATTAAAATACGTTACTCAATGCTAAGTGTGTAGTTTTTATAAAAACCATTAATTTTCAATTTTTTAATTAAAAAAAGAAAAGAGTGGGCTAAAAATTTATTTGAAAGAAAATGACTCTAATCAATGTTGTACAAAAATAAAATACATAAAATATTTTTACCAGGATATTTTGGAGTTATTAAGCATTTACTACCCCTACCCCCAATTTCAGTATCCGTTTGCTGACACACAAATATAACTTTTCTTTCTCAACACTATTAGTATGATTATGCCATACTTGTTTATTGATAAATGTTTAAAACAACATAAATAAATAAGCCTTATGACATCTTTAACAATGTTCCTTGATCTTTTAACCTTGAAAAAAATACAATATTTATAAACTTGTACAAGAACAATTTTATGAGATAAAAAATGTACATGTAATCGTGTTAGTTTAAAAAGTATGGTATTTTTTCTTCATATGTACAGAGAACTGCAAAAATCATAAAAATGAAATCAATTTAATATGAATATTTATTATGATAGTCCCCCTCCCCCTATCTATTTTTTCTCTATGAAATAAATACCTAGATAAAAACCAAAATGTGTTTTTTTCCCAATTTTTTTTTTAAATAAAAGTAGAAATTATTTAGTTCTTCAAGTTTTGATCTTTTTTTTATTTTATTAATTTCCTCTCTGTTACGTACGACATCGTATTTGTGCCATTTTAACAATGTAGAATTTTTTTTATTAAATCGTTTGAACGATTTACTAAATCGTTTGTATGATTGACTAAATCGTTTGTACAATTTACTAAATCGTTTGTACGAATTAATTTAGTTAATCGTACACACGATTGAGTAAATTGTACAAACGATTTAGTAAATCATACAAACGATTTAGTAAATCATACAAACGATTTAGAAAATCGTACAAACGATTTGATAAAAATATTCTACATTGTTAAATTGCACAAATACGCCGTCGTAGTTACGGGTATTTTATAGAACCAGGAAGTTTTTTTTTTCATTTTGGAAACACAACCTTAGTATACAGTCATGTGGTTACATGTATACAACAACAAACATTTGTCATGTCCAGAATTTTTTTTTTCATCAGAGAAAACTCAGGGAATTTTTTTTATGCAAATACATGACTCTACCGATCTATAGCTGTAACCGCGGTCTAGATCTAGTTTGATTATAGATGCACACTTCCATGTGTTTCTTTACTATGTTTACAGAAAAACAGCTAGATCGATTGATTGATTGATTGTATATTGTTTAACGTCCCTCTCGAGAATTTTTCACTCATATGGAGACATCACCGTATGCCAGTGAAGGGCTTCAAGTTTAGACCTTTACTCGGCACTCAGGGCCATTGAGCAGTTAGGGATCTTTATCGAGCCAGCGCCTGCCGCTGACACGGGGCCTGGGTTTCTAAGTTCTCATCCGAAGGACCCGCAACTTTCACTTCAAAGTGCCGAGCGCATGGTGAAGGAACATTTACTACCCATTTTAACGACTAGGTCAGTCGCGACCGAGATTCGAACTCACGACCTTCCGATCACGAAGCGAGCGCTCTACCGACTGAACTACCGTGAACTTGTGGCGGTGAAACACAGCTAGAAATAAACAGATTTTCGAGCTAGAAATAACGAAAATCTGTTAAAATATAACATAGTTTAAAGAAGTAAAAAAAAAATTACCTCATTTTCTCTGCATATCGAAGGATGTGCTATTTTTAGAACATGGAAAAACCCAAGTACATGTATTTTACTTTAAGGTATTCAATGTATAACGACCATATTTTGTACCTTATTAATGAACGGTCCAATATTTTTAATCATGGTAGCAATTTGAAGATATGAAATGAAAATGCTCCACCAAAGGAATTTACAATATTTTGATTATTGTCCAATTAAAATCACTTTGAATTTAACATTGAAGTCTATGGGCATTTCATGTTTTTATAAGATATTGTAAAAGTAATTTGAATTTCAAAGAAATCTCTTGGTGAAAATATGCATAAACTCCCTCTTTATTAGAATATAAAATAAAATAAATTATTTACCGCAGAAATTTTGTGAAATCAAAAATTTTCTTCTTTTCATCAAGGGCAGATAACTCTGCAAAAACTGTAAATGTGCAAAATGACCGTCTCCTTACATGTTATAAGTCTCGTGAATTTGGTTTATTTCACTTTTATTGTTTTCTAGCTGTGTGCTTTTAACTAGTTTAAAATTATTTAAAATCAGTCAAAATCCCTTCGTTATACATTGAATACCTTAAAAAGATTGTTTATGCAGCAATTTGTCTTACAAAACTATTATATCATGGTTTTCTATCAATCTAACATTTGTTCTTTCCTCTGTTATGTATATTGCTCTCATCTTAAGGCAAGAATAATGCCAGCTTCCATCAAGCCGTGTTGACGAAGAGTCATGCTTGTTTACGACGTTCGATAACGCTAAGACAGAAACAATGGGCGCACTTGTTTCAGACAGCCGGGCGATGACCCGGTTCACTTTTATCACATAGCATATTGACCCGGTTAGTGTCGCTGAAACGAATGAAAAATAAGCCGGATTGGCTGGTATCGGTGCTGTTGCTGTGAACAAAAATTATCAAAATTATCTGAACGCATGAGAACAACGATTTAGTGGATATATTTCATTTTAATATTTACTAGTTCCATTCTATGTACAATTTGTTAATTTGGAGCATATAGAGGGTCTCGTTAACCACAGAACTGGAAAGCAGCTTAAAATTTAAAAATAAAATGTTTTTGTCGTGCAAATGTAAACAAATATGTTGTAAAAGTATCTTATTAAATCAGTTGTGTTTGTTTATTGACACCGAAACTACGACAAATGATAAAAAACGAATGTTTCACCATCAAGAACATTTCTACCTCCGTTTTCCGCCACATTGCTTTTCATTTGGCCGCTCGAAATTTTTCGGGCGATCCGGGCTACTTTCTGACCGCCCGGTGGCTTAAATATATTTGAAACAATTAAGTGACTTTCCCGGTTCCGGAATATTAATCGGCTTGACCCGGCTTATGAAACAAGTGCGCCTAGTGTTACGACATCGGTAATCATCGGCAAACGCCGTCATATTTACCGATGTGCCCTGTTATACATCTCAATTTAGACTGGTACCCTGACATTGGTTCACAGGCGCAAGCGCTCTGAAAAACCAACGACAGGTAACCACTGCCATTTTATCGCGTCACATGAAACAGCACTGATGAAAAAAATATATATTTAGACAAGCGTAAATCTAGAAGTGCTGAAGTAAATAAACCCCTTTCTCTGCACTCTACACATTCTACACTGCTGTTAACAAAGAAAGTAGACAGATTTTAAGCATCTATAAAACCATGAAATAGTCATGCCTCAAAAACCGTTAATTGTAAAGCGATATCACATGTCCCATATACATATCCTACCCAAATAATTCAAATCAAGATCTATTGCATTATTAATTTCCTACATATTTGCCACTGATATGATAATTAAATCACCGATTAACACTTGTCTTTAAATACTGCTCATGTTCTAAAGTTTACGGGGTATGCTATATAACTCGTCTCTCTAACTCCATAAGTGTTTGGAACATTTGAAAGTTTATTGTGACATTATATTGTAAGTTTATGCTATACTCAGCTATAAAAGTCCTTACTATGTTGTTTGAATAATTTCACCGTATTCAATTGCTCTATTTATCAAGAAAGATATGCTTCATTTTGTTTTCTCTGTTATTTAAATAATTCCTAGCGGCAGCGAATGGAATCAAGGGCAGATAACCAGTGCTACATCTTAATTCTTAAAGTTTTCTTTAGGAATGTATAGGAAAAATCTCTAAAATTCTTCTCAAGAACAGCAAAGTCATGATTGGTCATATTTTTATGGAAGCATCCATAGGTGGTGTAGATTCAAGTTTATTCAAATTATGACCCCTGGGGTATTGTGGGGCCACAATGGATGATTTAAGTTTATCATAGGAAAATATAGGTAAAATCTTCTCAAAAACCTTGTTTGGTAATTTTTATATGGAACAATCCTCATATATGATAGATTCAAGTTCAGATAATAACCCTTCTCCCTTAACCATTCTGCCTTTAAAGGGTAGGTTAGGACCACATATGCATTGAAGCTTTTGAATACTAAACTGGTTTTTAGCTCACCTGAGCCGAAGGATCAAGTGAGCTTTTCTGATCTAAATTTGTCCGTTGTTTCTCGTCGTCGTCGTTGTAAACTTTTCACATTTTCATCTTCATCTCAAGAACTACTGGGCCAATGTCAACCGAACTTTGCACAAAGTATCCTTGAGTGAAGGTACAGTACAGGCAACGCGGATCCCGTATTAGACCGCGTCCCCTCGGCGGTGTATTAATCATTTCTGCGTTACACCATCGCGGGTTTTGATCGCAGTGCTACCTGAGACCTTGTTTACACCGCGGCGGGGCCAGATACCGTTAATCTTCAGCTTAGATGTTGTTACCTGTAAAGTTTTGTCCATTTTAATCGTGTCGAAGGAGGGGGGGGGGGGGGTAGCCATTAACGATTACGGCCGCAATGATATTTTGAATACCATTAGATGGATTTTTATTTTGAAAAAAAAAAAATCATTTTTTTAAGTTTTATCAAATTCTTTAATAAAAAAAATATATACCAAAAGTCACTTAGAATCAATTTATTCTCAAACGCGTCTGTTAACAGTCATATTGAATGAAACATTGTATATATAGTATAATTTATCGAATATATTTATTCATAAAATCATATTATCAATGAAATCAATAATCTCATCACAAATGATCTTCAAATTGCTAAATAATTAGAATGAATTTTAGAATTTAAGGTTATTCCATCCTCCTATGATGTCATACTAGGTTTTTGCAAAAACTGTAATTACATGTAGTTTAAATTCAAACCTAATAGAACAATATCTTTTCGAAGAATGATTTACAATAGATGTAATGATAAATATTGTCAAAGCCGCTTAACTCCTTCGAGAAGAGAAAAATTGGTTCAAGAGCTAAGTAGATACTTAAAATTTGATAAATTTGGCAGCTGTGGAACTAAAAAATGTGGCAAGCAATATGATAATTTGAAGGGGTGCCAGGACATATTCGAAAGAGACTACAAATTCTTTTTTTTCTTTAAAGAATTCACTCTGCAAAGGTTATACAACAGAAAAACTGTTTTCACTTTATTTAAACCGTGCTCACAAGATACCTGTTGTTAACGGACCAAAGGACGCCGGTCTATATCTCCCAACAGAAACTTACATTAACAGTCAGGATTTCCCTTCTGTCAGTCATTTAGCCAAAGAATTAATTAGAATAGGTTCCAATGAAACGGAATACATAAGCTACTTAAGAGAAAAGGACAAATTTACTCCCCAACCTTTTCGAAAAACTGTGTTTGATGCTCAGTGTGCTTTAAGTAAATATGTAAGAGACGTATATAACGGTAAAAAGACGAGGAGAAACAAATCCTGGTTCAATGTTTTAAATCCAGATGTTTATTATATACCTAATGTGTATCACCCAATTTTACTGTTGAATTTACGCTATCACGTGACGTCGTGATCCGATTTTCTGGATCACCAACATGTTGTTTTCTGAATCCATATCACCACTCTCTGACACTGATGACGTAGTACGCAGAAATATGACGTTATTTTTCTTGTGCGTTAAAAAGTCCCTTGTTATTATGCTTTGTTCTATGGATAAATGTTATGCAATTGATCTCTAAGGTTTTCTTTTGCTATATTTTGCTAGTTATGAGGGGGTATATAATAAATTTATCATTATAACAGTAACTTGATCCGAAGAGCCGTATCACGTCTCGTTGACAGGCGCGGATAGTCAGATCAAACTCGACGCTTCGCGTCTCGTTAGATCTGATGATCCGCGCCTGTCAACTCGACGTGATACGACCCTTCGGATCAAGTTACTGTTATAATAATATATATATATATATTGCACGATAGGAAAATAAAGGAATATAAATAATTGATATTGCAATTTATATTTCAATTTTAAGAAATATATGAGTAAAAAAGGATAAAGAACTAAAAAAAAAATCGCTAGATAATATCACATTGCCTTATTATTGTCTCCTAAATGTTTTTTTTGGTATAAAACTGGTAAACGGCTATATACTCTAAATAATGCACGTAGAGTTTTGTTCTCGTGTATTGACAATTGAGTCTACGGACAATCGAGAGTTGGACAGACCTGAACATTATCAACAACAGAATCAGAAACACGTCGGGTATATTAAAACCTTGAATGACGTAAGAAGCAATTGATAATCTCAACTGTATAATCCCACACCGGACAAACCCATCATACTGTGAATCCTCATGTTAAATGTGATTCCCATTTCACAATTTTCCATGTGTTATACACCTTGCAATCCGCAACTCTGTCTATTCCAACACAAAATTCGTATCCCAGTACATATTAGATTATACAGGTTTCACTGAACTACATTCTCTGAACCCTAGTAAAAGTCATTGACAAATAAACGAAATTGGTATTTTTTAAATAAAAAACACCCTCAGATAACAGCTAATAGGTGTCTTCGATTACTGTCTTGTTTTGATCCAATTTTTTTTTTATTAAATCCTCTGTTTTAACTTATGTTTTCTTATGCAGAAATCATTTTAATTTCAATGAAACATATGGAGAAAAAGAGCAGTATTCAATATTAAAAGTCAATAAATCAATACAAAACAGAAGCCGAGCAAACACAAACTCCAAATATCAGAGGTGGGATCAGATGCCCTGGAGCAAACGGCGGGTGTGACTGGACTGCAGGGGATACACACTCCTCCATGACACAATTCTGATCCCACCTCTGATGTTTCAGAGGTCCGTTTCTGTTCTGATCATATTTTGTATTGCTTTTATTGACTTTGATGTTTAATACTGTTCGTTATTTCCATACCCTTCATATCTTTGTTGAAACCCCTCTAAGGATATATATTCATGTGATCTCTGCTAAAATTGTAAATATAAATTGTTTATATACGAGTATTGTCGGTTAAAATCGTGGACAAACTGTCTCGTTTGAAAAATAATCATTAATGCATTCTGAAATTTTAATTACTCTTCAGTACGAGGGTTGTCCTGTAAAATCGTGGACAAAGCGTTTTTCTTGAAAAGTAATGGGCGCACAAAGCTGAAATTTTCAGTAAACTGTTAGTTCATCATATATAAGTGCATTATTATGTTTTTGATAATATATAGACAAAAATAAAGATTTTATTATGCTTGAATGTGCACAGGGTACGGTCCTACGGCGCATGGTAAAAATAGCAAGGTTATAATATAGAATACACATTGTCAAGAATTAATTCGTAAAAAAGTTTACAATACATAATATTTTGATGAAAATTATAAAAACTCGATTCTTTAATCAATTATGTCGTCTAAATTAAAATTTCAAAGCATTTGGTCAATTTTTGGCAGTTTTCCGAGCATTCGAAATGGGAACATGGTAAAAACACACACGAAAAATAGCGATAACTGATGACATTACGGCGCACCGTAAAGCAGCTCCGTTAGATTAGGATGATGTTTTGACATTTTAAGTGACTTTAAATGAATACAGAAGACAGAAAATATGACAAATATCACCAGATCTTAAGTATACAAGTTTTCTAAGCAAAGTCTTTTTGATTGAGTCCCCAGGTAGTAAAAAATATACGGACAAACTGCTATTGCAATAGCAAAAGATGCTGTTACTGTCGACCGTTGTTATGGGATTGTCTGTTTTCTGTTGGTTGACTGATGGTGAAAATATTGTCCGTAACTCCATAATAATTAAATCTTTAGAAGATTGCATGTATATGCCAGATTAGTACCTTAACTATAGACACTCGCATATATGAATCAAAGGAATTTTTAAATTTAAGTGGGACTTACCTATCTTTATTTTAAGCAAATATGAAACGTGACTCTTGTTTTTGACACTTTGACGTAATCATCCGTGCACAATAGGGCGATACAATGCATACACGTAACATAAAATCTAATAATTTGTTTATTTATGCATGTATCTATCTGCTTTGTGTAATATATGTACTAAAGAGTTGTGAAATTTTCAGAATGCAGTAATGGTTATTTTTCAAACTTGACAACTTGTCCACGATTTTACGGGACAATCCTTGTACATATGCTACGAATATATACAGTAAATTTCAAATAGATGTATGCATAAACAAACCAAAATAAACAAATTATGATATTTTATATTATGTATTGTATTATCCTACGGTGGAGAATTCCCACTTAAATTAGAAATTCCATTGATTCACATACTTATCTCAATAAGTCTCAATTAGTCTCAATAAACATTCGAGGAACCAATCAATCACAAAATGCGATCTTCAGAAGATTCAAAAGAAAGTCATGGACATTATTCTCAATATCACTCAACTAATAGAGAATCTTATATAGACGGTGGATAGTGACAGCGTCTTTCGCTATTACAATAACAGTTTGCCCGTAAGTTTTATATTATCTGGGAACTCGATCAAAAAGACTTCGCTAAGAAAACTTTCATTTCATTTCAACACTAAAGATCTGGTGATATTTTTCACATTTCTTTCTTTCTGTATTCATTTAAAGTCTCTTAAGGTGTCATTACAAAATCCTTATCAAACTGAACTGCTCTCCGTTGCGATGTTACGTCATCAAACGTCGCCATTTTTCGTGGTTTTTTGTTTATCACTTTCCCATTTCGATTTCTCGGGAAACTGTTAAAATTTAACCAAAGCTTTGATTTTTTTAAAAGGATGCCAAAATTAATTAAGGAATCGACGAAGAATAGTTGTAAGGAATTAGATGTGTAATAGGCCACTTCTTAATACAACAGAAAAACTGTTTTCACTTTATGTAACCGTGCTCACGTGATACCTGTTATAAATGGACCAAAGGACGCCAGTCAATATCTTCCTAAAGGAACCTACATTAACAGTCAGGATTTTGCTAATGTCAGACTTTTAGCCAAAAAATTGATCAGAATAGGTTCTAATGAACCGGAATGCATAATCTACTTAGAGGAAAAGGACAAATTCATTCCCCAACTTTTTCAAAAAACTGTTTTTCATGTTCAGTGTGATTTATGTAAATATGTAAAAGACGTTTATAACGGGAAAAAACGACGAGAAGTAAATCCTGGCTGAATGTTTTAAATCCAAATGTATAATGTACAATAGATAAATAAAGGAATAGAAAATATCGATGTTGTAAATTATATTCTGAAAATGATTTGACCGGTTATTACATGTTTTTTTTTTTTTTGACAGGGTGAGGGATTTTGGCATGCAAGTGCATTTTTCTTCTTTAGTTTTAAAGTTAATTTATAGTCTAAAAACGCAAAATTAAAAATAAACGGCAATTGTTTGACATTTAAAAGGAGAAATTAAATAATGTATAAAAGATATAAAGAACTAAGATAATCATTCATTGAACAACATCATATTGGTTGTTTGTTTTCTCCGAAATGTTTCCTCTATTCTATAAACGGTTCGTCTAAATAATACATGTAGAGTTCGAAATCGTGCATGGACTGACCCGCACATTACCGACGACATACTCAGAAAAGCTTTAGGTGAACTATACTGACGTAAGAATCCATTTACTACATTCAGGAGACCTAGCAAAATGATCGATTAATAAATGAATTTGATAAGCTTTTAATTAATAAAAAATATTTTAAAAAGATACCAGCTTCATTGGTGTCTTTTGCTATTTTGTATTTATCCTATTCTTTGCAAAAAAACATCGTTTTACTTATATTTTATTTATACCAAAAGCAATTTTAATTTTAATCAATGTGGTTAAGGGTGCGCAGGTATGTTAAGGTTACAACCAAAAACTCTACTTGCACGATTATATGATGTCACAGTAAGCTATATGACGTGGAATTTTAGAGATAATAATATCTTAAATTTGATATCTAAGGTTGATTTGAGGTCATAAAATATGCAGATTCATAATATAAACGGAAATTTGTCCTTTCTGTGTCTCTGTATTTATCACAAGAAATAGGAGTTTCAAAGCATTTAAAATGAATGTCATGTGTGATTTATGTGGGAATAAAGCTTATAAATAAGGTATGCTAAAATAACTCTACAGTGTCTTCATAAAATAAAAGCAGAAAGGGAGTTTACTTGCCGATCAGCCTTTCCTTTGTCGTTCTTAGCAAAAAAGATGCAAAAGTTCAACACTACGCTGCATACTTGGAAACTTAATTTTTGGAAAGTGCTTATAGAATCGTATGGTTTACGGGAATTGATGCATTTTGTTCGATGTTATGCCCAAAATATAAAAATTCTGGGAAAGTTTCTTCCGAAAGTGTTGAATGTTTTTTTTCTGTGATAGGACAGTAGGATTCTAGCGGCACTAGATGTTTTTACATAACTATGTCTACAAATTGAAATTAATTATCCCCAGGGTAGTGTTGAACTTTTTCACTTTTTCATTAAGACATTTTTTTCTAATTATAGACGTCACGTGGTGACGTCGTTGTGTTCTAGCCTCTTGTAGTATATATCTCATTGACATCTATGTAATGCATAATGATAACAGAAGATTTATCCATGACTTTTCCGATTTATTAGTGAAACATGTTATTAAAAAAGTGTTAATTCGCCGAATTCTGATCCATGTGCTGCCTTAACATACCCGCCTGCATATCATTAACGCTACATTTTCAGAACTGTCGTTACAACATTATACTTATGACCGATACAAAAATGTATACGTTACAAATTTAAATTATACATTACCACGATATGACATACTTCTTTCTTTCTCCAATATACAATATAATATAGTATATCAAAGTACAGTCAATCATTCAAACAATTCATCTTTAAATTGTTTTCATAATGTAAGTATATATAAAAGTTAAGAAAATTATTGTTGTCTACGTTTAATAACCTATTTTTCTGAACAAATCCGCCCGTTGTCTTTCGTCCTTGTCGTTGTTGCTGTTGTCAACTTTTCCCATTTTCATAATCTTTTCAAAAATCACTGGGCCAATTTCAACCAAACTTGCTATAAAGTATCCTTGAGTAAAAGTAAATTTAATTTTGTTCATATGATGGGGCACGGCCTCTTCCAAGGGGATATCAATCAGAATTAGTGAAAATTTCTGGTTTTTAAATAGTCTTCTTCTCAAAAATCCCTGGGCCAAGAAAGATGACACTCACGTGGAATCATCTTGAGGTAGTGTTAAATATGTTCGGATCATGACCCCCGGGGGTAGGGCCACTATGGCGATGAGAAGGATATGAAAATAACGAACAATAATCAATCTCAACGTCCATTAAACAAATATACAAAATAAGAGCAGAGCAAACACGGACCTCCGAAACATCAGAGGTGGGATCAGGTGCCATGGAGGAATATGGCGATAAAATTTGTTCTTAAGAATATATCGAAAAAATCTTTGAAAATATTCCTTTCAAGATCCATTGAGACAGAAAAGATGAAAGTCATGTGCAATCAGGCTTAGATAGTGCAGATTTAAGATTTTTTTAATTAAAACCCTTGAGGATAGGATGGCGCAACAACAACCGATCAAAGTTTTACATATAATATATTGGAAAAATCCTTTAAACAATCTTCTCAAGAACAACTGAGACAGGTAAGATGAATTTCATGTGGAATCATCATCAGGTATTGTAGATTTTTGTTTGTTCAAATTATGACCCTCGGGGTTTAGGGTGGGGCCATAATGGCCGATAAAAGTTTTACATAGGAATATATAAGAAAAATATTTAAAAATCTTCATCTAAAAAGACGATAGTGACAGGAAAGATGAAACTCTTGTGGAATCATCCTCAAGTAGTGTGGATTAAAGTGCCGATCAAAGTTTTACATGGGAATATTTAGGGAAATCTTTTGAATCTTCTTCCCTAAAACTGCAAAGCCATGATTAGTTATATTTATATGGAAGCATCCCCTGGTAGAGTAGATTCTAGTTTGTTCAATTCATAACCCCCATGGGTAGGATAGGGCCACAATGGGGATATTAATTTTATATTTAGACATATTAGAAAAAAAAATTCACAAGAATAGCCAAGTCATTACTAGTTATATTAATATGGAAGCGTCCTTACTGTAGAATTACATTTGTTCAAATAATAACCCTGAAGGGTAAAAGTGGGGTCTCAATGGTAGACCAAAGTATTATATAGGAGAATAAAGGGAAAAATCTCAAGAACAGAAAAAGCATGTTTAGTAATATTGAGATGTAAGCATCCTCATGTATTGAATATTTAAATTTGTTCAAATCATGACCCTTTGCGGTAGGGAAGGAAACAATGGGAAATCAAATTGCAATTATTAAGTAATATACATGGATACAAATGAAATGTTAAAAAATATTTTGAAACTTTTTTTTTCTTAAGAACAGCAGAATAATACGCCGTATTGATATGGAGGAATTCTTTAGAACAATTAATATTCAAGCCCCCCCCCCCCTTTTCAACAATTCTTGAACTGGTATGTGTTTTCGATATATAATTTTTTCTTCCAGTGACCTTGAACTTCCCCAAATGACGTTGACCTAAGGTCATGACACATCCTTTAGTCAGGAGAAACCTTTATATAAATTTTTCTTCCAGTGACCTTGAACTTCTTCAAATGACGTTGACCTAAGTTCATGACACATCCTTTAGTCAGGAGAAACCTTTATATAAATTTTTCTTCCAGTGACCTTGAACTTCCACAAATGACGTTCACCTAAGGTCATGACACATCCTTTAGTCAGGAGAAACCTTTATATAAATTTTTCTTCCAGTGACCTTGAACTTCCCCAAATGACGTTCACCTAAGGTCATGACACATCCTTTAGTCAGGAGAAACCTTTGTTTGAAATGAGAACGTACCAAGCTTATCGATAAAAAAAGATATGGTCCGGGCAAATATTGAGAAATGTTTCTTCCAGTGACTCTGAACTTTCCCAAATGACCTTGGGTCAAGGTCATGACACATCCTAAAGTTATAATCAATCTTTTTGTGAAATTAGAACTTACCAAGTTTATCCGTTAGAAAGATATAGACACGAATTATGAATTTTTTCCTTCCAATGACCTTGAATCTCCCCAAATGACCTTGGGTCAAGGTCAAGACACATTTTAGGTCAGGAGGAAACTTTGTGTGGAGTATTAGATTCTAATGTTCGTCCTAAGAAAGATATGGACCGGACGCGTTTTCACAGACAAACGGACAGACAGACAGCTAGACAGACGGACAGACGGACAAGGTGATTCCTATATACCCCCATACATCGTTTGTGAGTGGTATAAAAATGTACTAGTATTTAAGGTACACTTTATCTCTTGACAAGGAAATTCAATGGATAACAAAAGAACCATGTGTCTAATGCATACATCACGTGATTAAGGCGATCACTGTAAAACAGGATAACTGTACCTAGGCAACTATTTTACTAGTATTATATTGAATAAAGTGTTAAATTTGCACTTGAGACTGAGATAAGTAAACGTGCAGTGTTATTGCAAGGACTACAATTTTTTTATGAAGAGCGACAAACGAGGACGAAGAAATTTCGTCAAAGAGGTGGCTATTATCTAACAAATATTCTTTTACAGTACAAGGTATAGTGTTGACTTTTTAAATATCATTTTTATTTTTAAAAAAGTTTGTATACAGGACTACATTTTAGAAGCCATGCTATAGATGCTGCTAGCGATTTCAGGTTGACTGACCTTAGATTGGGGTTGTTTCTAAGACAACGACAATGTATGTGTATAATGACCAATGGGCTGCATCATATTATCTTTTAACCCTAAATCCATAAATTGAAAATCTTAGGCACTGTATCAAGCAGAACTGCTGACATTTATATTTCTTACCTAGAAAAATAGGGATAAATGGATATTGCCAAAGAAGGTGGGTTTATAATTGTTTTAACAGATTTTATACTACGGGGTAAAGTGATGAATTTTTGATTATCAAATTGTTGAAAACAATTTTACGTATTCATACAGGACTTAATTCTAGCAATCATATATAAGATACTGCTAGTAATTTAAGGTTTAATGACTTATGAGAGGGGTTGACATAAATTTTACAAGTACTCTACACATCTTGTTATTTTCGATACATTTTACTAGATCATAAAATCACTAGCCCTGGCCAAACATACAAATTTACTTCTCATAATCAAGAATTCTACTGAAGTAACATACTTTTATGACCATATTTAAAGCAGACTGTTCGATGGGTTCAAGCTTATTCAGATGGGTTCATCAACAACAACTGTGGCTAAAAATAGCCATTGTTTCATGCAGGGATTTCTTTAATTCTCTCAGTGATTGCTTCAGGTATATGCGGAAGAAAACAACAAACCTTAATATTTTTATACATTTTTCTTAAATACTGATACTAAACAGTTTAAATCTCATAGATCTATAAGATATACTTAGAGTAAACAGCTGTTTAAAAAAATCTTATTTTAGATATGTCGGGTAATAATTCGGAGAGTTAAAATTTGCCACTCTTTAGATGTCTAAAACATATGTCAGTGTCAAATTAATGATGAATATAAACCTTATTAACATGTGTTGACATGTCACAGCAAAAATAACTCAGGAATATAATCCTAAATAATTGCTTGATGACAGTAAGTCATCGGTCAATAAAAGGTAAGGAATATAAACATTATTATACAATTAATGACTGGGTATGAGGGCAACATATGATTTGTTGGACAACAAATCATATGTTCCCCGAATCACAGTCTATAACTGATTTGTTATACACTTCACTACTTACTTAAGATTGATCAATTTATTTAATACACGCTGTATTTATCAATTATTTTATATGGGAAATCATGGCTTCTTCAGTAAATATAAAACATCAAGCTGAGAAAGAACAAAATCAATTATATATTTATCGTATCACAAAAATTCTTCATCACAAAACATATTCTTCCCTCCTGCCTAACCTTGCTGTAAGCAATAACTCTTGTAGCTCTTAACTTCGGCTATTTTCGCGTCGCCAATATTGAACGATGATTTATTACTTGTGACGTAACAGATGAGTGATGTTGCGGTCTAACAATTCTTATGTAAGACCGGTCAATAGTGAAATTGTTAGACCAATGTAATAAACAGTTTTTTTGTTGGACTTTTTATTAGTAAAAAATATATAGAATGATATTTATAAGGGTATAACGAAAACAGTTGATGACGGTCAACCACCACTCAATGTGGTGGGCAAACGGGTTCGATTACCGGTTGCCAGAAAGTTCAGTCGGTAGAGCACGTAACTGGGGAGTAAGGGGGCCAAGGTTCGAGTCCCTGTCTGGTCCGATGCATTTTTCTCTCTCCCACTTCAAATACACAAACATCATAATCAGTCGGTGACAGTCAACCGTCACTCAATAACAAAAAAAACTTTATAAACAGTGTTGATAGTGCGTCATCACACAATAATAATTAAAGAATATAGGCCTTGTAAACATTTGTTTACAGTGATGCCTGAAAACAGGTGGCAGTCAACAATCACCTCCCCTACCCTAACCTCACCTCTACTCCTACATAAAGCCCCAACACACTGCCTCCACCTGCCCTTGTCTCTGGCTGCTGCCCTTACTGATATCTAGCTATTCCAACCCAACTGTATCTTTCTTGTTCCGCGGTTCTTGTCTTAATTCTTTTCTGCCGGCCTGTTTCCCTCTTTCCTTCTGCATGGATACCATGTCAGTGCAGTCTGTGCAGATTCTGTCAGTTCTCCATCCTAAGTACATGTTCAACCCAATTCCACTCTCTGAGAGTTATTATATCTCACTTGCGTTACCTGTCTCTGTTCTATGATTGAGTTATTTCGACATCTATTAAGGCAATATTACTCTCGGGATTTTTCTAGGGAATGTATTCTGTCATGTGTCAATCTTCTTTCCGTCTCGCTCCGTTGTTGTCCATGTCCCACTTTCATACGTTAAAACCGACAGGACTGTTAAATAACTTTACTTTTGTTTTGATTGAAAACTTTGATGAGCTCCAGATTTTTTTTGTCTTCCAGATTTGACCATCAACCATCACTCAATAATAATTAAAGTATATAAACCTAATTAACAGTTGTTGACAGCCAGTCATCAATTAAATATTTTTAAAAGAATATAAAACTATTCAGTAAAAAAAAATTCTAGAACATTCAGTATTATTCCGAATATCTTATTTTACATATTTACTTAATTTTACTTTCTAATCGTACAAATATTCAGAATATTCGAGTTGAGTACAAACTGTTTATTGCATTTTGTATAGATATAAGTTTATTCATTTTTAAATAAAAAGGGAAAATTATAACTTCTAAAATGTATAAAAAGTAATGCATAAAATTACAAGTCTTTGGTATGTAGTTTATTGATAGTATTAAATAGTAATCATTCAAAATGAATGTGTTTTTACCTAATTTATAAGATCATAAAAATGCATTTCTATTCCTATAAATGTTGCACCCTTTATCTTTCTTAAATATTCAACGCACATGTCGGTGTCATATCAAAACAGGTTTCATCCTGCAGATTATAAGAAAATTAATGCTCAGAAATATTTTGTGCAACATTTAACGCAGCGTTTTTAATTTCATGCTAAAAATTGTTCGTAAAGAATGACTGCACTTAAGCTATGAGAGTTGGAACCTTTTCGGCTACCCATTTTCAGCTTAACATTTAAATATATCGCTAAATTAATCTATGATTAATGTGCAAGTATATGCTTTTGATATTTATTTATTGAATTTTTTGTCATACATATGTCTATGATTACAGAAAATGTAATTGAAAAGAACATGTTAAAGCCTTAAATTCCGGAAATTTGAACGGGACCACTTTCGAATCTAAGGTATCCGCAAATAGGCGGAGTCATTTAAACCGCATGGTTGAGGAATGTAAATAATAGCACATATGATTTTTTTCGCACTACGAATTTAAATGGAGAAGAGAGAGATCTTGTTGATTTTATGGTGCACAATTATGAAATGATTCTGATGATAAGGGATGGGGTAGATGTCTCGCTCTACAGACCATAATACAGAGGCGACATAAGCATATAGATAAATGTACAGTTTTTCTTTAACACTGTCAATACCAGAATTCTTTCCAAACACCCCTAATGTAAAGCATAAAGTTAAATAAGAGGCATATTATCTTCAAACCCTATTAAAATTTGCGCAAAAATATCCCATAGTTTGAAGTTGGAAGTACAACAGATACTGTCACAACAGAGACTTACACACAATGAAATGTTCAATGAAAGCATTAGCGTATCGAACAGCAGAATGTCACGTGATTAAGGTGATTATAATATCAATCGTTGATGCACGGTGACCGGTTAATTTAGTAGTTATCTCGACCGTAGTTTGGGGACATTTTTTTTAAAATTAGATATGAGCCGCAACTTGACCAACATTGTCCTTTGGATATGTATAAGTTTAAGTTGAAATACACGTTCTGTGCAAATAAGAAAAATGTTCAAGTTGCGGCTCGATGTAAACAAAGTCGTTGAAAACTGGTATGCATATGAATAACAATAGAAATGAGACAAAACTATTAGACCCCCGCCTCAAAAGCTGGTGTCGATCGGCATTGTTAAATACTTTCATGTTATATAATATACCAAAACATGCTCTTAAGATATTGTTTAATACCTATAGAACATAAATTGAATGAATTTTGTAATTTTATTTTGCGCAAAACATTTGGTTCCACCTTCCATAGCTTAAGTGCAGTCATTCTTTGTGGAATCATTAGTTACGGTTTATATGATGACCTATATATAGCATCTTGTTAAAATGATTGATTAATTGATTGAAAGATTTACTGTTGCTGTAGAAAATTATCAGTTGAAGGTCTCATGACAAGGAAATATTAAAAAGGCTATAAAGGCGCATTCCTGCTCATCTGATACATATATCACGTGACTGAGATGATCGCTGTTAAACAGGATAACGGTACTCATATATGCACTAGAGATATAAAAGTTAACTTTTTGTGCAGCTGAGTGTTGTGACTACATTTTGTACCGAAACTTGATAAGGAGATCTCGAACAGTTTCATAAGGCATTCATCTTGGCAAGGTTGGTGATTATACTTAAAAGGGAAATAATATGATTCATCAAATTACGGGTACAATTACCAAGAATTTACATGTAATAGCTCTGCTTACATGTAGCATAAAAAATCTCTTTTCTAGAATATATTTTAGAAGCCATGCTTTAGATTCTTTTAGTATTACAAAGACATAACATAATCTAGCGCTCTGGGACAGTAAATATGAATAAATATATAAGCTCTGGCATATCCATTTGATGTTATTTGTAGAATCAAAGCTATAATTGACAGAATTTAAACATATTTATTTAATGGATCAAAATAGTAATCAGACTTATAAGTTAAATTATCAAATAACTATTATCAATGTTGTGTTTCATATATCACTTTCATTGACAAAAAATAAGAGAATAGAATATTTAATATAAGGACGTGGATATACATTGTATTATGTATATGACATCAATGAAGTGAGAAAAAGATTTTTTTCTTTAAAATAAGTTGATTAAAAACATGGATTTTACTTGTTGAAATTATAACTCAGCTGATTGAAAGAAACAAGAGAAATATAGGTGCTGAGAAAGTAGGACATAAAATTTTGGTTGATGCTTTAAAGATCGTTCATAATTTTTATTATACCTCTACTGATTTTTCACTATATACAAATAAATCGATATATTTTGCGGATTTCCTTAAAATCACCGTAAATAAACCGATTCCCTGCAAAACAGACTGATTCCCTGCAAAAAAGTACGTTTTTTTATGTACTGATGCACACCTATTCAGAACACTTGATATTTTCTTTCAACTAACGACAAACTTAAAAATGTTCCGAATAAACTCATGAATATTCATTAGTGAATCGAAATGCATCGCGAGTCAACTGGTCCCACATCAGTCAAAAAGAACCAATTAACTAGAAGCGAACGACAACAGAAATGGCGTTCTCAAATTTGTGTAATGTTACTCACAGGTACTTGGGTCGTGGTTTATAAATATTTATAATGTACCTTATTGATATGTAAAAAAAGTAAAGGTATGCAGGCTCCGTAATGGCGTCTGCTCAACTCGCTTGTTTACATGGCTTGTTCTTTTTAAAAAACGCTGCACCTACCGATATTTCTGCACCGGACGCCTCAGAACATTGATTACTAATTGTAAATATCCTCACATCTTGCAGATAATTCCTAAAAGGTGATTTTTAAACAATTTTTCAAACTTTTCGTTAACGTGCCCGGAACTAAGTGCAAATACTAAAACCCGAATCAAAACGACGAATTCCGGCCATTCTGACACTCCAAAGTTCTAGAGGCATTCCGAGAAATTTAAATATAACTTGAAAATCCCAGAACTATTTATAATTTTCTCGGAATGCCTCCAGAATTTTGGAGTGTCAGAATGGCCGGAATTCGTCGTTTTGATTCGGGTTTTAGTATTTGCACTTAGTTCCGGGCACGTTAACGAAAAGTTTGAAAAATTGTTTAAAAATCACCTTTTAGGAATTATCTGCAAGATGTGAGGATATTTACAATTAGTAATCAATGTTCTGAGGCGTCCGGTGCAGAAATATCGGTAGGTGCAGCGTTTTTTAAAAAGAACAAGCCATGTAAACAAGCGAGTTGAGCAGACGCCATTACGGAGCCTGCATACCTTTACTTTTTTTACATATCAATAAGGTACATTATAAATATTTATAAACCACGACCCAAGTACCTGTGATGTTACTTTCAATTTTACTTAGTAAAAACTCGGACAATGAACTAATATATTCCTGTTGGAATTAAACATTGTTACTGAATACAGTATTGATATTACATTAAATGTATATTTTTTAAAATGTCTTGTTTTATCGGTATAATAAAACAGTTAAAGTATATCATTTTGGGAGTCAACTGGAATCTTGCTGACCCCCTCAACGATATACTTTAACTGTATACTGTTCATGCTGTTGGAATATATAACATGTCACTAATGATACATTTTTTTCTCTGAACCTGACTTGGCTATGTATGAATAGTTTATGCTTAAAGAAACAAAGTTGAATTCTTCTTTGAGGAAGTTAATCTTATGATTTAAGCATTAACAATAATCGAGGAGAAAATATCAGAGTATCCATTACAGTTGAGATCTGTTTCTATGAAATTAAATACATGTATCATAAAAAATGGGATATCAGGTTTGGCCTAATCATATACAAATACAGTTTTGCTATATATCTGGTATTAAAACTTGTGGCCCTGTTTTAAAAAAGAACGTATGATTAAAATCAAACCATATTTGCAGCAATTTTTCTTTCCTTTTGTAGATACTGATTCGAAAAGCCTTATAATATACATGTATTTATAAAAGTTTGGGAATATCCTCGTGGATAGCTTTTTTAAAATTAGAAAAAAAGTAAGTAAATGTATGATGCTAGAAAAAAGCTAAAATTATTATTAGTCTTTGTTGTGTTCTTTTGTAACATATGACCAAGGAATTATTCCTGCATTAAGTTTACTGATCTAATTTATTCATTCTAATTTGATACTTATAAAGCAGGATTTATTTAATTCAACATATTTATATTTGCACTTTTTTATGAACCTAGTGAAGAGCAAATATGTTCATTTCTGTTTGAACTCAAAAGAGAGCTCATTGCGTAGAGCGCAGTTATTTCTTCTCGATAGTAGAAAACAAAACTAACACTTTGTATTGATTATATCATATATTTATTGCATGTATTTGAACCTAAAATTATATATATACACGTGATCAAGGAAGTTTATTTCCTTATGGACTTTTAAGCGTTAATGTTTAGTTCAGTGAAATTTGTTGAAGAAAAGTCGTCATTGAAACAACCGGCCTAAAACAGGAAATTGAAAAACTTCTTGACACTCTAATCACTTATGATAATTTTATCTCTTTCTAGCCGTAAGAAAATTACAGCGAAAAAAGATAAAATTATTAAGTGATTTGTTTCATTTCCAACATTTTCTTATTCATTCTGTTCCAGAAAAAAAAACCCAAGACAACAAAGTATGTAAGATAAGAAATAACAGTTTCTTACTTTAACAAGAGAAACCTCTTTATCAGGAATTCAATTGCTTCATCTAGGTATAATACACTGTTTTAAAATAATAGAGTACTGATAACAGTTAATTATTCCACCGCAAATTTTAGTTTATTTAATTTCAGTATTAGTACAAAGAAATTAGAACACCTTCCGTGCTGAGTGTTTAGAGTATCTTTCAATCTTAAGTGATCTTCAACTATCCTTGCCACAATGTAAAAAAAATATATATTATATAAAATATATATATATATTATGTTGCACGTGTATATATAAAAATTAAAAATGATTTAACATAGGTTAAAAAGTTTTTTGTTTGCTTTCTCCTTCTCAAACGGCTTAAGTTGGCCTGATACATTTTTTTTACCTGCAAGAAATGATTTTTAAAAATCCTTTTTCCCAGGTTTTCTTCATTTATTAGTCGAAAATATGCAGATTTTTTTTTTGAAAAAAAAATCCACCTAAATATAGACCCAAAATCAAATGTTTAATCCTAGATCGAGAGAGGGCAAACAAACATTCTTTTAAATATGGTCTGTTCTTTTCATTTTTACCTTAAACATTCAGATTTGGACTTTGAAAAGTGATTTAGTATTTGGAAAAATCTGGATAATACAGAAACTGTTCGATACAATTTTATCTGTCATATTTTGTTTATTTTCGAAAGAGTTTATTTGTTATTTAAAATCTGTTTCCATTTAAAGAATATTTTGATAAAAGTAAGATGATTACTGCTGAGCATGCACAATACATGTAGTAACTAATTAATGGCAAACATGATCAAATCTAACATGAAACACACGCCAATATATATATGGTCTACTGAATGAAATTTTATATGAAAAGGTGAACAAGTATCTATTAATATTATCAAAGATCTTCAAATGCAGAAAAAATGTGTTGTATTCGTTTTTTTCACTTCTTAGGAAATAGTGTTAACTTAAATAACCGCCTCTATCAGTAAATGATTTGTAAAATCATTTGAAATAATTTATATGCAAATAAATATATATTATATATCCATACTTTATCATCCTTAGATATCCACACACATCACTTTGAAGGGCTTGAATAAAGATGAGCATGAAAAATTTGTAGAATATTCATGTAAACGACTATGACTTTTTAAGTCTTTCATACATTTCATCATGAACAAAATGAATAGCTAAGTTCATTGACTGATTCACTGTATTTTTTTTTCTTTTATTCTCCGTTTTTTTATATCTAGAATTTGAGGTTTTATATATTTCTGTTAACAAGGAAATATTTAAAAAAAAAATTGTGAGAAAAAAGTTAAAACAAGAATCTCCATTTAGCTGATACATACATCATGTGACTGAGATGTCAGTGTCACATCATACCAGTTTTTATCCGTCGTTCGAAAATACTTGTGTAGAACGTACCATGTAGAGCGTGTGGTTTTAAGCTTAAGATTGTTCACAACTTTAATTTATAGAATCGAGATTTACAATTTATGCATAATCTATGAAGTATATTTTGTTCAGATGAATTAACTGGTTGATTGAATTGTTTTGTAGCTGCAGTAGAAAATAAATATTAGAAGATCTGATGACAAGGAAAGATTAAGAAGGCAAAAAGAAGAATCTCCATTCGTCTAATACATACATCACGTGACCGGGATTATCACTTAAAAAAGGATAAGGGTACTTATAGATAACTTTAACATAACATAAAATGAAGAATTTAACTTGCACTAGGGACAGGAAACATTTAACTTTCTGCACTTTTATAAAAAGACTACATTTTTAACAACCAAAAACAAGGTCAAGCAGCCAGATATAAGTGTATTAAAATATATAAGATACTAGTGATGGTATATATAAGACACTTATGATTTAAGGTCGGATGACCTATAAAAGGGGATGACATAAACTTTTATAAGTACTATATGTCAATTCGGTTACTTCCGATAATTTTTACGAGCTGAACCATATAATTACTAGCCATGACCAAACATGCAAATTTACGTTTTAAAATCAAAATTTTAATGAGGTTCTTTAAAAACTATATTAGATAAAGACATCGTCTTTTGGTTGTGGCAATGCTTTTAAAAGACAGTTTGATAGGTCCCAAATGATTGAGTTGGGATTAACAATCACAAACATCAGCCTTAAAATAACGTTTGAGTATAGCTGGGATATGTTCTCTTTTCAAAGGGATGGCCTTGGTGAAATGAGAAAATTTATTTAAAAATTTGTTGAATATTTATTTGAAAGACTGATACTTAAACTTACAATGTTATAAATGTACAAAATGTACTTTGAGTTAACATCTGCTGAAAATAATCTGATTTTATGATTTCAAATATCGGGTAGTCATTCGCAGAGATTATATGATACATCTCAGATATCAAAAACACATGTTAGTGTCAATCAAATGTTGAATTTAAACTTATAAACAGTTGTTGACAGTCGGGCATCACTTTATCGGTATCAAAGAATATAAAATTAAATAAACAGTTGTTGACAGTCAGTCATCACTCAATGATAATTAAAGAATGCAAAAAAATATCAACATTTTCTGTTGATATCTGATTAAATAATGTTTGACTATGGTTACTTTATTTTGATATGATATTCAAAAATTTAGGATATTCCTGTTGAGCGCAAACTGTCCATTGCACTGTAAATTTCAGCATATTCAATTTTAACTTAAAAAGCATAATAGATATACTTACGTTGCTTGAAAGATCCATGAAATTTTAACATTTTTAAGAGAACTATGTAAAGGAAAGGATCTAAAATAGCTTACATTCAAAATTTTTAATTTGTTTTAAATTAATTTGTAAGAATATAAAAACTCATAATATGTTTTCCCATTTAAGGATAAATAACACAGACACAAACTTTTTTTCACAAATCAGCATTATTTTTCATAGATTTACATTTAAATTGTTCAACCTAAATAATTTTTACCAAGTAGAGTGGGAGAAATATGTAAGATTTTGTCATAAGGTTAAAAAAATGTGCAAAATTTTGTATGGAATTACATAGAAGGCAAAATAAAATCTCATATCTTAGCACCAAGGAAAGCGAATTCTTTATATTTCAGGGATTTATTATTTATGTCATTTCAAATCAAAATCAGTCAAAAAATATATATCAACCCGTGCATCCATTTTTTGTTTGTGGTAAGTATCCTTAATTTCACATTGTACTTCCTAGATATCCAACAAAACAGTTTTATCAGGTAGATCGAACATAAAAATTAAAATAACAAAAAATAAAAATAACGAAACTTTTGTGGTTGCATGTTTAAAATTTGTGTAATCCTGAGTCACGGATTATATGCGTGTAGAGCCTACAATGTACATGTATTACCTCCTTCGGTTGTTGCGATTACTTTAAACATATTTTATTGAATAATACAAGTTGAATTGATTGACTGATTGGTCTAATTTCTATAATTGCTACAGAAAATGAACAATTGGAAGTTCAATTGACATAGAACTATTAAGAAGACAAAATTAGGAATTCCTATTCATCTTTTGCATACGTCCCGTGACTGGGATGATCACTGGAAAACAGGATAACGACACTTTAATATTATATTTTACTAAGTATATAGTTTAACATAAACCAGAGCTGAAAAAGTTAACCTTTTGTGTAATCGTGTACAAAGGTTGCATTTTGTACCATGGATAGAGAGCTGTCGATATAGAAGGCAGGAAAATTCATCATATAAGATTTTTTTTTCTAGAAAATATATTCTTTTTATACATAAAAGCATTTCTAAAGAAACAAAAAATGAAGCTTATCTTTAATCATTTGTCTGTATATTCTAGATTGTTGTAAAATTAATGAAACTGCAAATCCGATCCATTATTATATCATTTCGCTTAAGATTGTAAGTGTTAAATGTCGGATTCTATTCTATGATGAAAGAATAATTAGTGAACTCCGCATCCACAGCGGTTTCTGTACAGAGAGTTCGTTTCATTTGCGTAGGGATCTCTGGTTAAATTTACAACGGCCGACAATGCATGCTCGGACGAATTTATCGGGTTGCTCTGAGTCGATAACACTATAATTTTCTACAATGATGAGAAAGATCCATCTTCTTGATAGTATATTTATGTAGTTTTAAGCACAATATTAATGTTTAATTCTATCCCTGATAGGTCTTTTTTATTTGAAAAAAGACAAGCATTTGTAAGCTACATGTACGGAGGCTAAGATTTGTTTTGGATTAGTACAGGAATGATTCCCCCCCCCCCCCACACACACACATACACACTTTGATAAACTTTGCTTCAGACCCGTTACCAAGATATTTAGATTGCTGTATATCACAAGTTACGATTTCATTTAGCAAAACTGCATGTAGCACAGGCGCTTGACGTTTTTAACCGTTCTATTTATAAATAAAAATTTTCCCTAGTATAATAATAACCAAGGTGTCTCACGGAGCCATCTTGGATTTTTTCAGGTCAGCTACCTCGCCTCGATTTTCAGTCTACAGTATGTTTAAAATAAACAGATACAACCCTTTCCTTGGAGTACGTACCTTAACTATGCCTCAACTTTCGGGCAGTCCAACTCAAACCACATTAAACCCTCTGTAATCTTTAAAATATCGCTTCATACTCAGTCTACTGCTACCGACTCGTAAAAACGTAGAAAAGGGAGGCCGGAAGTTGATGTTATTATGTAAATGAGAATTTCCTCTGCTTAAATTTGATTGATTACTAAGGTATTTATACGATACATACCAATAAAACTGTTCAAGCTCCATTATTTTGTGTGTATTTTATTTTTCATGCTATAGATTTACACGATACAAACAGTTCGTTTTCTATTTCAAATATTACCGCAAGTTTAATATTTATAACTCTTAAGATATTAACCAATCAGAAAAAGGCTTTCCTGGATTATGACGTTCTAACATAAACTTCCGGCCTCCCTTTTCCAAATTTTACCGAGTTGGTAGCAGTAGACTGAGTATGAAGCGATATTTTAAAGATTACAGAGGGTTTAATGTGGTTTGAGTTGGACTGCCCGAAAGTTGAGGCATAGTTGAGGTAAGTACTCCAAGGAAAGGGTCGTATCTGTTTATTTTAAACATACTGTAGACTAAAAATCGAGGCGAGGTAGCTGACCTGAAAAAATCCAAGATGGCTCCGTGAGACACCTTGGTTATTATTATAGTAGGGAAAATTTTTATTTATAAATAGAAAGGTTAAAAACGTCAAGCGCCTGTGGCATGTAGTATTAATTACATGTATATTCATATGGCACGTTCAACACCGTGATAAAGCCCCGAAATATGCATGTACAAATCAGTGTATCAGTGAATGACCCTGGGGCTGTAAAATTCACAATTTTGGTAGAGGCACTCTTGCTCATTATAACTATGCACTTAGTTAGTTTATTTAATACCTAGGAGCAAAGAAGAAGATTTTCAAAGAATTCATGTATTTTCATATTCTTTTTGTTTCTATCTCATGTATTTTATTGAACAGGCTATAAACCCAATAGCCTTCGTCTTATGTCATTTTAAGACCTTTATGACACTTCTTAATTTCAAGATTTTTTTTTTAAACTTGAATATCTGTGACGTTTTGTCAGTAAACACTAGTTCCTCCCTCATCATTGTCTGTAAAATGTCGACCATGAATAATATACTAAAATATTATCTTACGTCAGACTAAATGCAATAGTTTAACAAGTCTGGCTTTCCAGAAAGCCTTAAATGTAATCTCTTTGGTTTCATTAATATCACAGAATAAACAGTGGAATGGAACTTTTTTCTCAGCTATTACAGATTTTTGTATTCCTCTAGGGAAGAGGAATGGCAGCTTACCTAAACAATTTTAGGTTAGAAAAAAGTGTAGTGATCAAACTCCAAAGTCCTATATTGTGGATGAGAAGGGAATATTTTAACCTTTTTTAAAAACAAATTCATTTTGTTAGAACATGACTATACTTGAAAAAAAAAGTGTGGATAAGAGAGGGACTGTGAACAATTAGAGCAGTAAAAAGTTAAAAGAACTGGTGCATTGATTTGTAGATCTGATTTTCTAAAACTATCTAAATGATATTACGATTCATATGTTGCTAAAGCATTTCACACTGCATGAACTATACTAGAATAATGTTTATAAATCTCTTTTATCTTTTATTACAACTATAAACTTTGGGACACTTTTCATTGACATATGTCCTTACACTTTGCTCTTGTAATTTTTCTTGCTTACATCGTTCACATCGTCGACATCGAAATGTTGGTCGATATCAGTCGACGTTGTGTCAAAATTGCCCTTCTTATATTTCTTATTTACATCGTTCACATAGTCGACATTGCAATGTTGTTCGATATAGTAACATTTTATAACAGCGTTAATTACAGTATATACAATATTGAGAGAGAAATAACAAACCATCCATTATAGTTAATATCTGGCACTTGATCAAGGAAGTTTATTTCCCTGGGACTTTTCAGCGTTATTGTTTATTTCAGTTTATTTCACTGAAATTTGTTGAGGAAAAGTAGAAATTGAGTCAACCGGCTTAAACAGGAAATTGACAAACTGTAATATACTTTACACACTCCTGATTTTTTTCTTAAAAGTCTTTTAACAGAAAATTACAGGAAAAAAAGATGAAATGTCAATTTTTTCCTATTCACTCTATTTCAGAAAAAAAATCAAAAGACAACAAAGTATTTGAGAATCATATAACAGCTTCTTAGTTAAACAGGGAAATCAACTCCTTGTAAAGTATTTAATTACTTCATCTATGTAAAATACAATGTTAAGAATACTTGACAATACTTACAATAGATTATTTCATTTTTGTCACTTTCAAATCAAAGGGCAGATAAATCTAGCTGCATATTAGTACATGTACAACAAAATTAGAACTCTTTCCGTGCTCAGTGTATTGGGGATTCTTCTGTGATTTGCACACAAGATCAACAGTTCCTCCTAGTGATAGACATAAACTTTAGATTAAGGTTTTAAGATTAATAACAACATAGAAATCATTTATAAGCCAATGAATGTTATTTATCTACACTTTATATATTATATAAAAACATCTAAATAATAAAGTGAATTAAATTTTACAATTTTTTATTATATACTTTATCCTTCAATTGGCCAGGTCTTGCATTGACCTAATAAAGGTACCCTAATAAACTAAAAGTCAATGCCCTAATAAAGCCTCGTACATGAATCCCAACGTTCTAAACGCAGAAATGTACCCAAATGTTGCTAAAAATAGCTCGTTTCGGAGGTGGGATGTTAAGATTTATTGCAGGAAAAACAAAATACATGGTTACTGTCTTGAAATATAAGCGATATTTGGGCTCGGGTCGAAAACGGGATCAGAAGGCTCGACTAGACTCGCCTTCCATCATGTTTTCTTACCTTGGCCATGTATTTCATATCTGTGAATGAGTCTTAGAAAAAATCACATTTTTTTACGTTAAATATTCTTTAATTTTTTTTACGTTTTTCTTCATTGAAACTTTTTTGATTTGAATCTGTTCTGTGTTTTAGATATATATTTATATAGCTGATGTATAATATGCTTCTGTTGACACGATAATAAAAGGAAAATATATTTTTTAAAAAGTTGAAACAAGAACCCCAATTTATCTTATGAATACATCAGGTGACTAGGTTGTCAGTGTCACAATAAAACAGTTTTCATCCAGAGAGAGCTTAACAAATAATTTCGGAAATTTAATACTTGTACTTTAATATTTAGAATGTACAATGTAGTACGTATTTGTGGTTACACGCATCTTAGTTTGTTCACAACTTTGTGGAATTAAGATTTACAGAATATGTATTATATATGCAGTATCTTAATTAGTTCAGTTGACTGATTAATTTAACGAAGATTTAAAGCTTCTGTAGAAAAAAAAAATATTTTAAGATCTAATGACAATGAAATATTAAGAAGGCAAACAGGGGAATGCCCATTCGTTTAATACATACATCTTGTGACTAAGACGATCACTGGAAAACAGGATAATGGTACTTTGATGACTATAATAAAATACTGAATAAAGAGTTAAACTTGCAATTGAGAGTGAAATAAGTAGAGTTTTAGCAGTTTTATCAACTTTTATCTAAAGACTACATTTTTTTATTAAAAAGAAATCAAACAACGATAAAGAAATCTCGTCAAAGAAGGGGCCATTATTAAAAAGATATTTTTTCTCAACAAGGTAAATTAAGTGACGACTTTTCCAAATATCAATTTTATTTCGAAACGAAAGCTTGTATATACACAGGAATAAATTTTAGAAGCCATGCTTTAGATGCTGCTAGTGATTTCAGATTGATTAAAATCAGAATTATTTCTGACACCTCGACAATGCATACTTCGTTGAGGTGCGCAAAAATCATATTTCATGCATGAATAAGATTTTTCATATCTCCAACACATTCATGCAATAATTGTTTGATGTACCGAAACAATATGAGCTTAAAATAAAAACCTCTTATGACAATTATTAAAAAACATCATGTTATTTTTTTAAAAAAAGAAAAACATTTTAGGAATAAAAGCAAAATGTGATAAAAATGAGTTATTGATTTAACCTAAAATAGACTACAGAGGGGAAAGTCTATAAGAGGAGGGGTCATATACATATACAAATTCAGTGTATTCTAAATACATTCATGCAATGACTTTTCTCTGTTTTTTTTTTTTTTTTTTTTTTTTTTTTTTTTTTTTTTTTTTTTTTTTTTTTTT
>PRKT01000325.1:487173-508251 GCA_003671525.1 Saccostrea glomerata
GGGGGGGGGGGGATGAATTATTCATATAATATAAGAATGGCTCCAATCTTTGTGGATGAGGGTTGACATTCGAGATGTTTTGCAAGTTCTGCCGGAAGCTTAAGAATTGAGCTATGACGTAATTTAGCACTCCACTTTAGTTTGTTCCAGAGACATATAAGAGAGGGACCGCTAACTCTTTTGGAGCACCTCTAGACTTTTTACGTCGTTTCAAAAATTCTGGTTCCGAATGGAAAATCATCTTCCGATTTTCGCAGCGCCCTCACCGGGAGGCATAGAAACTATAAACAGTATGGCGTTTCATCATAAGAATGGGTAGTAAACATCGCTAAAACTTAAATTTTAAGCAAAATTTGCCTGTGGCATTAATCGTAGGAGGATAAGACACTTTCGTTTGTATGACGACAAAGAATTGAGAACAAATGTATATACAAATTTTTATTACAGATACAGTAAATAGATGAAATCCATCAAACCCCTGTCTCGAGTTGAATTTGTTCAGTCTGTCTTATAAAAATCTACACTAAAAATACATTGTAAAAATGTATTTTATAGTGTAGGATAAAATAAATACATGTATAAATTATGTTTTTGAATTTTTTAAATCACATATTTACATATTTAAAACATTTTCTGACTTTTAAAAAAGTATCTACCATCAACAAAAAAAACCTAATTTTACATAGATCTGACACTATATTTCAGTATTTTTGTATGGTGCATGTGATACATGTAATGGGCAAAAAAATTAAATCTTCCTACTTTTCATCATTAAAATTTTTTCAGGAGGGGGCATTTCAATGAGGCGGGAGGCAATTCCAAATAAACTATAATTTTATTTTGGCCCCAGTGGTTCTTCAACTTCAGAAGATTTTAAAAGTTTTTTTCTAAGTACTTCTGTGTAAAACTTTGATTCCTTATTGTGGCCCTGGCCAATTCCTGGGGAGACATGATTTGAACAATTTAGAATCTACACTATCCCAGGATGCTTCCACATAAGTTTTTACTTTCTGGCCCAAGTGGTTCTTGAGAAGAGTTTTTCAAGACCCCACCGTATTTTTGTCTCTTCTTGATTTTCTCCCCTTGGGAGGGGACTTCATTCTTCATTTTTTCAATTTAAACTCCATTTAACCCACTGATGCTTTGTACTAAGTTTGGTTAAAATTGCCCCAGAGGTTCTTGAGAAAAAGTCGAAAATGTGAAAAGAACGGACAAAATGTGATCAGTAAAGCTCAAGGGTCTAAAAACTAAGTGTTCAAAATATACAAAAATATGCATTGGCCAGGTTTAAGTTAGATTTATTGTCATACATTTAGGCTTTGTACATGTACATGTAGTATATTTCACTTTTTATTCATCAAAATGAAATTTGAAATGTTCATCACATATTTCTTTACTCAGAATTTACAATGATCCAACTATTTGGATAGAATATTCATTTGTTAAATTCTTGGAAGTCCACATTTTTTTCTTTACATATGCCCTGGAGAGAGAAAGCTCAAAAAAACATAAAAGTTTCTGATATTATTTCTTACTCATTTGCAGTATGTTGAAAAACCACACAACATGTTAATGTTTGTTTCAGTGCAGTTTTTTGATGCAGCAACACAATTTTACGCTTCGTAGCTCACTGAACAACTATTCGTTGTCTTATTCATCCTTAGATCTCACTTAAAACAGCTCAAGGTCTTTTGGGAAAACTTCAGAATCTTGTAAAATCAATCAAGAGAGGGTCTGTAGCATTTGAAAATATGAAGAAGGCAAAATCAATGAATAAAAGAATTTAATAGCCCCATGAAATATACCTGTAAAACCCGGGATAATAATTATTCATTTAAATTATGTTTATTTAAAAAAAAACTCTGCAAAAGCAGTTAAAAATGATCGACAATCCCCATGAACAAGGATCCCCTCGCAAAGAACATGATTAAGACTATCGTTCTATAAATCAAGGTAATATTCGATATTGATCCTGATGCAAATTTTGATGTTAACAGTCGTGAAGCAAAATGATACATTTTTAAAAATTCATTGTGATATAAATGAGAGAAAATTGCCACTTACTTAATAGATTTATAGTGGTCAGGATAAATTCCCACACAAAACATTAAGCATTCTTCTTTTCTTCTGCCTGCAATCTGTGTCGGACTCTGTTTTTGAGGGGAGTGATTTCATACCTGGAGATTACATAACCAAGAGTTCATTTTTACATGATGTTTAAAATTTAACATGCTTATTATACATTCTTGGATATACAAAAAAAGTAAATAATAGATCTCAATACTATGACCAAGTCTTTAAAATGTACAGACACTCTCCTAAATTTACCCCCTTGCTCACCGGTTCTTAAGGGCCTGAGTCTACAATGTTTATGAAAATAAAAGAAGCAACTTTTCAACAAGAGAACATTTTTATTCAGATTTCATAATATTGTACCGACAGCGACATGCTGTAAACATCTTGATGCATGGTCTCATGTTTTACGTGTTATTTTTTTTTATTTCTCGTTATAGCTGCAAAAATACATCATAGATATCCACCTTATGTAAATTATCATTGACATACAGGCTACAAATAATAAAATATACAACATATAAGCAATATTTACCCCAAACTCTGCGAAGAAAACACTGCAGCTAATGCAACCGGAAGTCTTTCTAAGCCTCCCGGTGAGGGCGCTGCGAAAACATGAAGATAATTTGGCGCGAAAATAAGTCAGCGGTCCCTCTCTTATATGTCTCTGTTTGTTCATATGAATAGAACGTACAAACAGTAAGATTCGTGAAAACTTTATATTTGAATTTTAGCTCTATATTGTGAATGTATAATTAGCACGTGAAAAGGCGTGCGAATTGGATTTTTTATATTTTTATGATCCCCACCCTAGGCAAATGAAAATCCGTTTAAAAAAAAATACGCGCCTCCACTTACTTTGCAAGAATAGCAGGAATGTGCTGTATATATACACCATAGGATGAAATAATGCTTTTAATAAAGAATCTTAAACTTAATCAATATATGCAATTATATACACTGTATTTTTTTTAAAGATGTATTTAGGTATAGATATTAAATTTTCATTTTATATCATATTTCAATCGCAACCTGCTTTTCTATTAGCTTTGTTTATGTTTTTTGTTTTTTCTTTTTTGTCCTTATTTTTCCCTTTCAAAAATGTCGGTATTCTATATCGATGAGAAATAATTACCAACTGAGGAATATAAATATAACGTGAAAAGGGACACTATACATTTTTATTGAAAGAAAACACAACACAGCAATAGTCGTTAATTTTTTCAAAGTTTTACATTTTGTGAAAAATGTACAAATTAAGAAATTAAGCTTGGGGAATAATTTATAGGGAAATAAACACGGACGACATGTAGTTATTTATTTCAAGAAATTGTGTTGAAAAATAATGACGCCATCTTGCAACCCCAGCAGTGTTCGTCCACAGGTGTTTGTGGACACCCCCCCCCCCCCGAAACTTCTCTATTTTATAATACCGCGAGTATGATTTTTAATAAAACGTTAATTGTTCTTGATTATTTGGATTTTTCACATGGAATACATTGTAAATGTGTACAAGAAGATAAATTTATGAAAAAAAGATGAATAAAAATATCTTTGGACCCGGGGAATATATTCGGGGGAAGGAGGGTCCTTTCGATGAGCACCTGTGTGTTAAATTGGTCGTGAGATTTGAAACTTAATTGTTGGACAACCATATAATTTGGGTTCAATAAGAATAAACTCTGAAGATACTGATGTACAAGTTAACTGGCATAATGCGCCGTTGCTTTATTTTTTTGTTTTTACTGAAAGTTGCCCGGTATACCCGATTTCGCGGATTCAACGATACCCTAATATCGGGGATTATGATTACGCGATTTCATGGATGATTCCCTATTTCGGGTATTCTCTCCAGTTTGTTCAATGAGGTATACACTGAAATATTGATTAATTGATTGATTGATTGATTTGTTTATTGATTTATTGATTGTTTACTGCTTCATTGTTCCTGGAACATAAAAAAAAATGTATGTTGGATTTGTGTTTGTTGACACGGAAGTATTTTGCCACCCGTTCCTCTGACGTGTCAACGTGCCTTTAATAGAGCATCTGTCTGGAGAAAACTCATGAGACTTGGTCCGATTCCAGACCCTCGTCCATCGCATTTTTCTTCTCTCCTGTAATATTTGGTGCTATGCTATTGCCTGGAAAATACAGGTGGAAGACCGCTGGGGTGAGTCTGGGTTGGTATCTAAGAGGGTTAAGACCTTTAAGAAGGGAGGGATGTGGTAGTCAGATGGATTGCTGGTGGCCAAGTAGTTCAGTTGGTTGGGCACCTAACTGGAGAAAATTCAGGGGACCCAGGATTTATTACTAAGATAAAAAAAACGTGTATGTTCATCTTGGTTTTAGAAACATTTCATTTTTCCGGGCCATGAGAATGAGATAGAAGAGCAAAGAACAAATTATTTATACAGCACGGAACCACAGGCACCTGACGTTATCTATATTTTTTAATAGCAGAATAATTAGGTATGGGTCATTATTTCTTTTTTAGAGAAAAATATGTAACGTCAGGTGCCTATGCAGTATGCACGAAACAGACAATTATATAATACTTATAATAACATAGGCATCGAAACCGGAGGGGTGGGCTTTTTTGCAAAGATACAAACAATATAGGCATTGAACACTGGGGCGTAGGTTTAAGCCCCCGTTTCAGCAAGCAGAGGTTTCAGTGTAGTCAAAGAAGGGTAAGCGATAGGGTGAGAGAAAAAATGGTACTGAAAGACGTTGAATCAGACCTCGCCATAGAAATAAGATTTTTTTTTGTTTGGAGAATTTACTTTTTTTGGCTTGTCAGGTTTTTTTTCAGGATTAAAATTTTTTTCTCTTTCAATTAGCCTCCCCCCTTTTTTTCAATTTCCTTCCGACGCCAATGAATAATATTTATAATAATGATAAATATTTTGTAATGAAACAATCAAAACTCTTAACGATTTTAGTGTTCAATTAGTCTTTTTTGCACCGGGACCATGGTGACTACGTTTACACAAAGTGTCACTGTGCCCCAAAACATTCGGAATATGAGCGTTCACTTTCGAACGCACCCTTGTGAGCAAAAATGCCGTCTGTTTAACCTGCAGCCCGGCTCAACGCCAACGGTATAAGAAGTAGGAGTCAGGGAAGATGTGTCTATTTCCTCTAAATTTGTAAATCCAATCTTGTAAGTTTTTAAAGCCAAACTTGTTATCGTATCAGTTTCATAGACCAGCAGGCTACAGATCTGCACTGAGTCTGCAGCTGTATAAAATCACGAGGCCTCATTGTCAGTGAAATGGGGTCACTTTCAAAATATGGACCATTTTCCCTGTTTTTAGACACAATTATATACTAGACTACCAAATAAACAAAGGAATTGACAAAGTAAAAATAATCCGTGAATCGTTTTGTTTTTCACCTATATCAGGCAATTTCCATTCCCCAGTTTAAAAAAATGAAAAGAAAAAACGGATATCCTTTTATTGTAGTGGAAAGAGGGCATATCAAAACACACAAATAGGAAATTTTTATCTAACTATACATAGTTTGCACGTCGCAATGGGTTTACATAGCATCAACAAATGATTGTTTCTCAAAATTAAATAAATCTTACATTAAGAAAGAATTTTCTCTCCACCCTTTATTTTTTTTTTAAACACACAACGCTGTTTTACGTGGAAGGGGGGACTACTTTACCAGCAGTTATGCATTCTAGCTCAATTTGACGTCATTTTAACATCGCTGAAACGTCGCTTCGTGAAAACATATGCGCAAATCAAGTAGACTTAAACTCGTTTATTAAAGAAATTAATTCTGTCGTATCTTATGCTTACAGTTTATCATCACTGACAATTTATTTTGGGCATGTAGCCTTGGGGGGTTGGGGGCTTTTGATATGATTTTGCGCAGGTATTATATCTATTTAAAAGCCAGGATGTGAGAAACTTATCGTAATTTTATGTTTGATTTATTTTGACAGGTTCTCCAGATTGTGACGGATAGCTGTATAAAGAAGAATATATAGACCTATATGTACAGGTTTCCACATTTTCTTTTTATGTGTGCTGGTAAATGAACTAGGCAAAGAAATATTCATCTTGATTCTCAAGTCAAACATTATGTACAAAGTTCAAAGTAGCATACAGATTCTTTTTGTGAAGCGGTGTTAATAGGCCAACTAAAAAAAATATTTATTTGATGTCCTCTAACCAACCCATCAAAATCATACCTACATACCCAATTATTTTTTTTTCTCAGCATTGTAATTTTTTTTCATTACCATTTTTCTGGTTCCTTTGACAAAGAGATTGCCTTTTATTTCCTGAAGACGTTACAACTTTTGATATCAACAAATATTAAAACCGACTAGCTGTTCCATGTATTACATTATCAATTTATTACCCTTTCAGTCTGAGAATAAAGATTAATGTGGCATTGTTTTACCTGATGAAGTGCCTGAGAAAATATTTTTTTTTTGGCCTCAAGGTAAATTAATCACTACTTCGCATACAAGGTTTTTTCTGCAGATTTATTTGAAACTTGTATCTGTAAAATCTGCATCGCAAATGAAGAACATTATTTTTTGTAATACTGTAATAAGCAAACTCTTTATTGTACATGTTTAAAAGAATGAAATGAAATAATGTCAGTTCATCATTTTTTAAACAGATTGTTCCAAGAATGTAATAAAGCAGCATCATTTTTGTTGTACCGGTTAGCTCCCAGTGCTAATGACACAGAGTGTTCCAAGTTCTCTACATAACTAAAGAAAATCTCTGTAGGTATACATTTCTTTTTTCACTTTTACTATTCGTTAACCTAAGCTTAAAGTTTGTGAACTTTTCTGATCACTCATTGTCTGGCTCGGTTTGTCTGTATGCTTAGTTGTCCATCTGTGAAATACCGTATATACTCGCCTATAAGTCGGTCCGTATATAAGTCGGTTGTTTTTAATGAGCTTGTATATCAGATGAACTGACTGCATATAAAACCATATTTTTAATAGCTCGCCTATAAGTCGGACAAAGAGTTTTAGACCAGAGATTTACTCCCAAAAAACCGATTTATAGGCGAGTATATACGGTATATAATTTTTGTTGCTATTTGAGAACATGCAAATATTGGGCCAAATATAAACAAAGTTGGTATAAAGAATCTTTGGTTACAATGGATTTAAAATTCTTCAAATGAAGGGCAAATTTTCATCTCCAAAGGGAGATAATTAAAAAAAGGGGAATAATTAGGATAGTGTAAAGCCATAATATGGGACCAAAGTTAATAAAACTTTTTAACAAGTAATCTTTCAGAAGAGTTGATGCTAAATTATGCGTTAAGTTCCATAACTGTATAAAAATAATCTTTTATTGGATGAAAGTATATGCAACTCGTACCAAAATTATCAGATTAGAAAATATATGTTTCATAACCTCTAATTAATCTGGGAATTTTCTGGAAAATGAAAATCGAGTAGAATTCGTTTATTTCTTGATTAATAAATAAAAAAGCTTAATTTTGTATGTCTGATGTCTGTTATTTAAGGTACTTGGACACAGATTTTAAGTTAATTTTTCTCTATAATATTACGAAGTATATTTTTTAATAGCATTTCACATCAAAAACAACTAAAAATCTTATTTCATTAAAAAGTTATTAAAACTTTAATTTTTTTGGCGGGTTTGATTGACACATCCTTACACTTTCACAAATTTAATTTTACTCTTAATACTTAGGAAAAGTGGCAATCTTGTTGTGTATGAATGCAAGATATTGATACTATAATCCAGAAAATTCAGAGTAGACATGTTCGAAAGCAAAACAAACACACAATATATTCTCAGTCCGTGCAGTTGTGGTGAGCAGACTTTGACAATTGAACGCACCCGGTGAAATCTAAACATAAATAAAAACAGAGCTCGTGCCTTGTTGAAAAAAAACTGTGTACATAACACGAGTGTGCACGATTTGCACACACGACTTAACTCGGAATGACGATACTTGTGAAGGTGTTTTGCTTTCTAACATTTCTATTCTGAAAAAAATTATTTTTCTGGATTAAAGTTTTAATATTTCTCATCAATACACAACAAGATTGCCACTTTTCTGAAGGATTAAGAATAAAGTTAAATATGTGAAAGTGCCAGGATGTGTCAATCAAACCCGCCAAAAAATTTAAAGTTTTCATAACTCTTAAATGAAATAAGATTTTTAATCAATTTTTGTGTAAAATGCTATTAGAATATATAATTCGTGATATTATGGAGAAAATATTAACTTCAAATCTGTGTCCACGCAAGTACCGTTAAATAATGATGATAATTATCATTACTTTGTGAAGGTATATCTACTTACAATGTAAATTTGTGAAAAAATTGTCAATAAGTTTGATTTTATTTTGACAGGTTCTACAAATAGTTATGGATCACCGTGTAGATGAAGAATACATCCCATATGTACAGGTTTCCTGTTTTCCTTTTATGTTTTACTTTACTAGTATATGACTAATGCAAAAAATTATTCTAGTTTTTCTTTCTTGTATGTTTTACTTTACTAGTATATGACTAATGCAAAAAATTATTCTAGTTTCTCAGGCAAAATATGGCAAAGTTTCATGTGGGATTTTTTAGCAGGGTTATATCCCCCTTTTCTTTAAAACAGATAATGATCGCTTTCTATTTTATACTCATACTATTTGGTTTCAATAAACTTTAAAATTATGTTTTTCAATACTTTATTAAAAAAATTTTGCTGATAAAACATTGTTATAATAAAAATGTGGTGTATCAGAATCTTAAGTATTTTAAAAGCATAGCACTTTTTGTCTCAACCTGAAATATAAGAAAATACTTTAAAAGGGTACAAATCTCCGCCCCCGAAACAGGTTTCTGAGAAACTACTGTACAGATTTATTATATTGGCTTAAAGTTTAAAAAATATGATTATCTATTCATCCAAGGTTTTAAAAGTCTCTAGATCCATGTATTCTAGATCTTGAAATTGATTTTAAACAGATCATCAGTTAAAGATTGCTTTGCCAGTAACATCTTCGCTAGCCAAGGGTTTCTGATACGCTACTCTCCTCATAAACCCTTGGCATACGGTGAAGTCAAAAGACGGGATTGTTTTCCGTCACGTGATCTCGAACCTATCAGGTACGCACAGATTGCGTCATCGCCAGAAATAAAGACACGTGTTAAAAAAATTAAATCAAAGTTTTTTCAAGAATAATTCAGAAGTAATAATTGAGTTATGTTTATTCATTATTCATAGAACAAATCTGAAGCTTCAATATAGATTCTTAATCACATATTTAGAAGATATTGGATGACACCATGGCTATTCAAAGAATTGAATGTTATCTTACAGATCGTTGTTTACTTGCGTTTTTCATTTCCGAGATTAAAGAGTGAAGATGTATCCCGAACGCAAATATCGTCATTTACAAAAAACAATGCTGATTGGTCGACCTGGGTGTACTGAAATCCAATTAGAACTCTGGAAAAAAATCCCAATTTATATGAACACCGTAGGCCAAGGGTTTATGAGGAGAGGAGCGTATCAGAAACCCTTGGCTAGCGAAGATGTGCCAGTAATGGAACATTATTTTTATTGCTTGTAGAAAATTTAATAATGATGTTTAAGATTTAATTGCAATAATGACAGTATGTCTTTCTTAAACACAGATTGTTCCAAGACTGTTATAAAGCAGCATCATTTTGGTTGTACTGGCTGTCTCCCATATCCTAATGACACAGACACAGGGTTCCGTGCACTCTACATAACCTAAATTTCTGTGGTATATATATCTTTATTACATTTGTTATTGGTTCATCTATAATCTAAAAGCTTGTGAATGTTTCTGATCACCATCATTGTCCGGCCTCTGTTTGTCAGTTTGTACATAAACTTTTAACATATAGTTGTATATTTTTTATTTACTTATTTATTTTTTTTCTTTTAAGAACATTCAACTTTTGGGCCAATTTTCCCAAAGTCTTTTTAAAGAATCTTTGGTAGTGATGCATTAATTATAATTTGTTTGAGGGTCAAGTCTAAATTCTAGAGGAGATAATTAAAAAGAAGGTAAACATATTTAAGACAGTGTGGAATCATAATATCGTTATTGGAGCAAAATGTAAATAGGAAAATAAAAAAAAAATTGTTAAGAATTAAGCATTGAGTCAGAAAGGAGAAAACCTACATATAAGGCTCCTTAAATCTACAACTGTACAAAAAATCTAAATTGATAAAATCATGGTTCCACAATAAAAGATCAAAGGTTTACATATGAGATTAATATCACAATGCCCTAGAGGAAAAAAATATATATAATTTAAAATATGTACAATTATTAAATTGTTCAAATCATGGCTCCTGTTGTAGGGGGAAGGGGGGGGGGGAATAGAGGATCAAAGTTTTACATGTAATTATGCAATAATTTTGAGAGGAAAAAAAGAATTTAAGAAAAACATGAAACTTACAAGTAAGCTTCCTGATATATGTAGAATATCACACTGCTGTGTATGTTTTGATCTCGGCCGTTGGTATATCAGCCCTAACGGTTGGTATTGACCCAAGCCTTAATGGTCGAGACCATCCTAGGGTCAACATTATATAGGTAAGAGATCAAAACAGCGATATGATGTAAATTGTTTATATCATGTATTATAATAAAACCAGACAATTTAGGATAATGGAATGCATAGTTATATATTGGAAAGAAGTTTGAAAACATTCAGTTCGTATTTTAGTGGCAAGAAAATGAAATTTATTAGAGCTATCCACTTCTGTTTTCAGTCTTCGTGAATGAGGTAAAGACGTAATGCTTGACGAACGTTAATAATAATAACTGAATAATCAAGAATGGAGAATGATGAGAAAGAATTTGACCATTTAGAAGAAATTAACATGTATTTTTGAAACCTTTTTTCCTACCATAGCACATTTCATTATAAAGATTTGAAGGTCCCAAACTAAGGAGAGTTCTACTTTCAGTTTCAAGCATGCTACCTGTCATAACAGGCTAGGCCAGAAGTTTTCAACTTTATAAATACAATGTACATGCTTAAACAAAGCATATAAAGAGAAATTTGTACATTCTTACAGCCGAAACAGATAAACAAGTCAACCTTTTCGTGTTCAAAATATAATATGTCGATATGTTCTATTTTAACAAGAGTTACCTCTCTTACGTCAGAAGCAGCATCGTTTGTCACACGTTTCAAAAACTTAATTTTTTTTATGTATACGCATTGCTTATTTATTTTCAAAAATTCAGACGAAATTTTAGTATACAAAATAACTTTCTTTAAAATCTATATACATATTTTACTGTCATAAATATACACATATTTAAAAAAAGAAATAATTAAAATTTGAGGGTGAAACAACCCTTTCGTAACAGGGCAAGACATAGTGATGTCGCCCTCAGGACAATGCAGCCCTGGCGTTCCTAGCAGCTGTCTAATCAAGTCAAAATCACGTGTTATAATCAAGGATGATACACTACTAGGTTTATGATATACATGTACTTGTAGTTATAATTCTATGTTGTTTTTATCGACATGGTCCCTTGAGGGAAAATAAGCCCACAATTTGGTATGTAGAAAAAAATCATTAAAAATTTTCTTCTCAAAAATTACTTGTCCAGTGAAGATAAAACTTATATCAGCTAGTGAGCTTACTGAAATAGGTAAATTCTCAATTTTCAAAATTTCAAGAACAGGGAGGGGGAAGGGGAGGGGCAAGGGAACAAAGGTGAGCATTGTTGCACAGAGACCTCTTGTTTATATTATTGTTGTCGTGTATAAAGTGCTATAAATGGCTTTTCATTGAAGTAAGGAAGATTGAGTTAATGTAATATATTCCCTTGATTTTCATTGATCTTTTATACATATTTGTAAGTAATTGAATTGACACAATTTAAATTATGAATTTAAGAATTATACCATGTCAGATTCATATATTTATATCAATTTGATGTCAAATGATCTTCGTCAGATATCTAACAGATTTTCTAATTATGCAATCTTTTTATATAGAGCAGATTCTAGTCCAGAGTTGTGTACAAAGGACTCTCCTCAGTCAATCAATGTAAGGCCTCAGCACCACGTACAGTTTGTACAATGTACAAGGTACAGTTGTGTTTTCAGGGCCAACAAAAATTACAGAATCTGTTTTACTTGTCTTGACATGTCATAACATCTAATTATTGTACATTATCCAAGTCTTGAAGACAGACAAATATCATTTGATATATAAAAATGTAGATAAAATCATATTAATTTGTTTAAAAGCAAAATATGTAAAAAAAAAAAGTCTAGAGACGAATAAACTAAATGTAAATACAGTATATTGTGTTTTAAAGAGACAATTACTGAATGATCTAAATAAGTACATTTAAAAAAAAACTGTTAAGAGAATCTATGTTTTTGATGTCAATAATTCAGCACTGTGTTGTAATTTACATAGAGATCTCCCTGACTGAGGAAATCAACACGGGATTCTGTTATAAAACATCAGGATAAAGAAATAGATGTCTGCTGTTAATAATGTATAGAGCAGTGTTACAGAAATCTGTCACCGTGTCAGGTGTTAGTCAGTGTCGTCACATTTCCCATGTGTCTACAGACCGGGTCTGGATCAGTGATTGGAAAGGCAATCTTATACTGACAAACACCAAAGGGGAAGAACTTCATCACGTGACAGATATAGATCGTGGTGTATGGGGAGGACACACTGTGGATTATGACGGTGATCTAATTTATATAGACAGTGAATTAAACATCTGTAAACTGTCTACAGAGAACAAAGAAAAGACTACGATAATAAAGTACAACACAGCACCATGGGAACCACAGTGTGTCTACAGCTCCCCCTCCACTGGAGACCTGCTGGTCGGGATGTCTAATTTCACTAATTATACAGCTGCAGGCAAGGTAGTGCGGTATAACTCCACAGGAGAAAACATCCAGACCATACAGTACAACAGCAACACAGGTCAGGAGCTGTATAGTGGACCTAGCTACATCACAGAGAACCGCAATGGAGATGTTATTGTGTCTGACGTGGACCGTGCTGTAGTGGTGACAGATCGTGACGGTAGTTACCGATTCTCCTACACAGGATCACCACTAGTACCGTTAGGAATCTGTACTGACGCGCTGTCACACATCCTGGTGTGTGGTTATTGGACCCAGTCAGTACAGATGTTAGATAGTGAGGGTCACTATCTGACAGAGATACAGACACTACAACACGGGATAGACGGACCAGCGGGCCTGAGTTATGATAATGACACTCAACTTCTGTGGGTAGGGGCATACATCACCACCAACAAAGTCAACATATACAGAGTGGTAGATAGAGACTCTCTGACCGGTAAGTAAAAATGTACATAGTTATAATTCAGTATGTTTAATTAGTTTAATTGTTTTACAATACTCTATGTACACAATATGTTAGATTATTTAATAATTACTGGGAAAGTCATGACTGAATTAAATTACAATGATTGTTTTCAGTTTGATAACACATTACATGTTTAGTTTGATTACAACTTGACAAGAAATATTTCTATGATGAGGATACATTAATTATAAAAAGTATTAAACTATAGATACATTATACATATATTATGTTTATTATTTAATTAGTGTTCTTATAATGTATACTTGGTTTAGGAAAATAAAATTTTTAAGCTTTGATGTCTTTGACAAACACGGATTTGTAGCAGATCAAAGAGCTTGAGTCAGAAAGTACACAAATTCGCCTGTTTTCAAAATAGGACAATTTTACCTCTAGATATATCTACAGACTGTATATTTTTTCAAACCAACTTTCTTTTTTCAACATCTCTTTCATATTTTCCGTAAGAGGTCTTCAAAATAGCATATGTATATGGCCAAATTTCGTACATTTTACGGAACGTCATAATGACGTTGTGAATTTTAACACTTCTGAGTTCTCATAAATAAAGTGGTAAATATTTATTAATAAATGAGAATTTCACAAAAATGTATTTTACAATATATTACAGATAGTACTTTTATATTTTGTTAATAAAAGATAACTTTATTTGAAATTATAACGTCAGGTGTAAACAAGCATAGGTACATGTACAAGTGAAAATGACAGCGTGTCCGTTCAGCATCCGTGTGTTTATCGCGGTACACGTAGATAATTAGATACATTGTAACGTTTCATTATTGACATTGATAATGTTTTAAAATAATAAATTCATTAATAAATTACATAAACTTTATGTATTTGATATTTTAATCAACCTGTGTATATAAAGCCAAGTCCAGGAACGTAGCAACCCGGAGATGTTAAATGTTAAAATAAAAATAGAACTGGTCACACAATTGATTGCGCCCATGGGAAAAGGGCCCTTTTTAGCAATTTTTATGCATTTTGAGTTTTTCACGGATTTTGATAGAGTAAGGTTAAAAGTTGTCAAATATGAATTTTTTTTGTCCTACGTCTACTCTAAGTAGGTGTTTTCTTCATTTTAATCAAAGATATTTTAACAAGTTCATAATGACGTCATGTTTTTCAACAACGTCAAACCTTTTCAGAGTGAACGTTAAATGATTTTCTTTTGTAATATTACTGCGGTAATTAATAGTTACATAATATTTAATATTTGCCCATTTGCATTTTTTTAATCTCATTGTCTCTTTTAATTATTAATAATCATTTAATAGTTACATGTATATATATTATGGATTCAGCAGTGGTGTTTAGTATTATGAGCGAGTGTTTGCTTAACATTTCACTTTTTTATGACATCAGGGGGAAACCTGAAAAGCTAGCGGGCGACATCCATTCAGTCTTTTTGGAAACAATTTTTTTTTTCTCAAACAAAATATTTACTAGTAATCCATACAAGAGTCATTTGATAAGACTGTAGAATTCATTCGAAAATTATTAAAATTTAAACATTGCTCTCAATAGGTCAAGGTGTATTTTTTTTTTTTGCTTGAATTCAGCATAAAACGATATATCTTTGGTTACCATAAATTTGAAAATTAATTTTAAAAAAACTATATCTGGAACAAGAATATGCTACCTCAATGCTACTGCGAAGTGAAAATTTATTTGATCGTTCTTTATCTTCTAAATTTCATATAAAGACAGAAAAATTGGGTCGAGGCTATTTGGTACCGCCTGGAAGGTGGCGGGAGTTATCTTTCCATAAGTGTACACGAGTTATCTCGCATTACTGTGACGTATAATGAAACCATATTAATTCGTTCTTCGTTTGGTTCATGCTTATGTAAATATGTAAAACGGAAAGAAACTCAGTGTGTGTGAGGGAGGGTGTGGGTGTTGGGGGGGGGGGGGGTCGACATAACAATTTTAATTATATTCAATAGAAAACAAAGGTGTTTTACAGACCATCCTCCAAAAAAATTAATTAAAAAAATTAGAAAGAAATTGACGTTAAGTACTATAAATAATTTATATTTATAAGTACATATTTGCCCTGCTTAGAGATCACATCCTGAATAAATTGGGAGAGGCGCGCGATTACCAGACTTACAGATACCACCCCCCCCCTCCACTCCCCCCACTCACACACACAGATAAACCCAGTCAATGCAAGACGAGGAATTTAAGGAACGGAATGCGTCTTTTATATGTCGATTTAAAATTTTTTGCATATATTGGTTTGAAGTAGGCATAAATGGCATAATTAAACAAAAACGTTCACAGCAATACTTTAACGGCATATGATATATATTTCAATTAATCATTTATAATTAGATTTTTTTTTTCAAACATAAACTTTTTATTCGAACTGTTTTAACAATTTTCAGCATTTAATTCCTATAAGCACTTGAAATCATTTTATTTTCTATTTGGCATTTTTAAAAAGTATCATTATCGCACACAAAATATTTTCGAGGAAAATGTCAATTTATTCCACGTCTCGAGATCAATACAATGAGCCAGAACAGTTTGAAATTGTTTTATTTAAAGCTATGTGTAAATGCAGCGAAAAAATTACGGAACATAGAGCGAAAGATATTGATTTAATTCGTGTGTCATATCAAAGTTTTCCGCGAAGTAGCTGGATGAATGATAGATGTACATGTATATTGAAATGTTTCTTCCGACTATTATCAAATATAGGACGTCATGAAAATGTGTCAATAAATGAGAACATTTCTCTAAGGCATGGCTTGGCAATGAACTTTTTCTTGCATGCAACTGAAATAAAAAGAAAAAGACCTCAAGAATAAAAAAAAGAAAGCATACGTATGAATGTGATCCTAAACATGATATAGGCCTCGGAAGCAAATTGAAAGGGGGGCTAATTGAAAGGGGGGGGGGTAGGCTGAACCAACAAAAAAGGTAAACTCCAATTTTCAATGCATGCCTATATTTAGTATATATTTGCAAAAAAGTGTGGGGGAGGGGGGCTAAGCCTCCCCTCAACCCCCTGGTTCCGACGCCTATGCATGAAGAAAACAGACAGAAACGGATAAACAGGTGTGACATACAATAATGAATCATCCTAATTCTTACAGGTACTAACTTACCTGTATGAGATATCAGAATATGAAGTTACCTGTAAAATCTTCAAGTTGGTTCATTTATTAAATATGATAAGCATCAGGTTATGAAGCTGCCTATGTAGTAGTAATATGAATCAGGATCTGATAATTTCTATCTCTACAACAGATACCGGCGTAAAAAGCCAACTACCTGTTATAGGGACTGCGTGTGTATATGTAAAAGGTATAATTCAGAAAGGAACCTTCATACATCAATTAGGTACTGCTAAAGGGTATGGAATTGCACTTAAGCTACCCTAATCAAGTACCAGATATTTAACCATTCTTGATTCAATTAAATAAAACATTGTGCCTCGCAGATACATATACATGAATAAACCGAACCGATCTTTTACAGGTACTACATTTCAGCTCACCGACCTGTAACAGGTACCAGATATTTATGCAATTAAATTCTAGTACTTAAACCTTCTGCCTCTTACAGATTTCTGATAATAGCATACCGACTTGTAACAGGTACCAGATTTCAGCTCACCGACCTGTAAGAGGTACCAGATTATTACACGATCAAATGCTAGTACTTCAACCCTCCTGCCTCTTACAGATGTCTAATTATAGCATACCGACTTGTAACAGGTACCAGACTTCAGCTCAACGACCTGAAAGAGGTACCAGATTATTACACAATCAAATGTTTGTACTTAAAACCTCCTGCCTCTTACAGATGTCTGATTATAACATACCGACTTGTAACAGGTACCAGATTTCAGCTCTCCGACCTGTAACAGGTACCAGATATTTACACAATAAAATTTTAGTACTTTAACCCTTCTTACTCTTACAGATGTCTAATTATAGCATACCGACTTGTAACAGGTACCAGATTTCAGCTCACCGACCTGTAAGAGGTACCAGATTATTACACGATCAAATGCTAGTACTTCAACCCTCCTGCCTCTTACAGATGTCTAATTATAGCATACCGACTTGTAACAGGTACCAGACTTCAGCTCAACGACCTGAAAGAGGTACCAGATTATTACACAATCAAATGTTTGTACTTAAAACCTCCTGCCTCTTACAGATGTCTGATTATAACATACCGACTTGTAACAGGTACCAGATTTCAGCTCTCCGACCTGTAACAGGTACCAGATATTTACACAATAAAATTTTAGTACTTTAACCCTTCTAACTCTTACAGATGTCTAATTATAGCATACCGACTTGTAACAGGTACCAGATTTCAGCTCACCGACCTGTAAGAGGTACCAGATTATAACACAATCAAATGCTAGTACTTTAATCCTTCTACGTCTTACAGATGTTTGTTAATAGCACACCGACTTGTAAGAGGTACCAGATTTTAGGTCACCGACCTGTAAGAGGTACCAGACATTTACACAATAAAACTCTATTGCTTTAACCCTCCAAATTTTAGAAATGTCTGATTATAGCATACCGACATGTAACAGGTACCAGATTTTAGCTCACCGACCTGTAACAGGTACCAGATATTTACACAATAAAATTTTAGTACTTTAACCCTTCTAACTCTTACAGATGTCTGATTATAACATATCGACCTGTAAGAGGTACCAGATATATTAGCTCACCGACCTTTAACAGGTACCAGATCTCAGCTCACCGACCTGTAACAGGTACCAGATTATTACACAATTAAATGCTAGTACTTTAACCTTCCTACCTCTTACAGATGTTTGATTATAGCATACTGAGTTGTAACAGGTACCAGATTTCAGCTCATCGACCTGTACGAGGTACCAGATTATTACACAATCAAATGCTAGTTTTTTAACCCTTCTTACTCTTATAGATGTCTGATTATAACATACAGACCTGAAACAGGTACCAGGTATTAGTTCACCGACCTGTAACAGATAACAGATATTTATGCCATCTTATTCTAGTACTTTAACCCTCCTAACTCTTACAGATGTCAGATTGTATGATATTGACAGGTTACAGGTGTATTGTGCATCATTGTGGGGGACCAGAGGTTACTTTATATTGTACAACGTTAGTGGACAGGTCACATTATATTGTACATCATTAGGGGACAAGGTCACCTTATATTGTACATCAGTAAGGGGACCAGATGTCACCTTATATTGTACATCAGTAGGGGCATCAAAGGTCACCATATATTGTACATCAATACTTCAATAGGGGGCCAGAGGTCACTTTATATTGTACATTAGTGTGGGTACCAGAGGGTATCTTATATTGTACATTAGTAGGGGGACCAGAGGTCACCTTATATTGTACATCAGTAGGGGGACCATTGTTCACCTTATATTTTACATTATCAGGGGGACCAGAGGTTACCTTCTGTTGTACATTTTAGGGGGACCAAAGCCACCTGATATTTTACATTGTCAGGGGGGTCAGAGGTCGCCTGATATTGTACATCATTAAAAACTAATGATCACACTATTTGGAATAACAATGAAGAAATTGGAAGACAAGTAATATTTACATCAACAGGGAGATTAGGGTTCACCTAGTGTTGTAAAACTAGAAGGGAGACCAGGTGTAACCTTAAATTGTAAAATCAGTGGGGAGACCAGAGGTTTACTAATATTTTAAATCAAGATGGAGATCAGAGATATCATTATATTGTAGATCAATTGGGAGACCAAAGGTTACCTTATGTTGTAAATCAATAAGAAACAAGAGGTCACCTTATATTGTACGTCTACAGGAAGATCAGAAGACACCTAATATTTTACATAAATATGGAGATCAAAGTACTTATTTGCTGACCTGAATCAACTCATGTGACTTATTATACCCCACTTTGAAAAGCGGGAGGGTATGTAGTAATCGGTATGTCCTTCCGTCCGAATGTCTGTCTGTTACGCTTTGGGGTACCCACTTCTTCGAGAGCATCATTTAGTGAGCTCATTGCTCAGAGTACCTCTAGTTGCTATCTGTTTTTTTTTGTGAGGGGGGGGGGGTCGTGCGCTGTGTATTGTGCGTTGGCATTTGAACAGCTTTTCTCTGCAATCGCTCAACCATTTATAACAAATGGCATAAAGCTTCTATGCATGAAAGGGGATTTTTTTAATCATGGTCCCTGCTCTCCACTTCCCTGGGGCCAGAAGGTTGGGGCGAAACCACTACAATTGATGCAATCTTTAAAAATCGTCTTTACTCATTGACATCTAGCTGTAAAACAGTTGGCATAATTATTATAAGCATCGACTCCTCTACCAAAATTGTGAAATTCATTGTACAATGATCAGGGGCTCTGGTGTTAGGACGGGGCAATAAAAATTATAAAGTGAAAGGCTTTTTTTCTTTGAAAAATTTTCCCTCTGCTCCTGGATATATAACAAACTAACTACATGCATAGTTATGATAAGAAAGGGTTTCTTCAATGTTTTGAAATTCATGACCCAAGGGTCAGGGGTTTTGGTGTTAGAGTGGGGCTACATTAATTGCAAAGTTAAAATACGTGTACTTTAATTCTTTTTCTTTTTCTCTGCTCCTGGATATTAATTAAACAAACTACATATAGATATGATGAGCAAGGGAGCCTCTTCCAGAATTTTAAATTCAAGGCCCCTGGCTCTTGGGTACCATTGAGGGGTGGGAGCTCTAATTAAATACTGTTATTGAATTAATGCTTTGAAATTTGTTCTATTGTATAAATTAAAAATCTTTTATGGCCTTATCCAAAATTGTAAAGTGTATGACCCCATGATGAGGGTTTTTGTGGTGAATGGGCACTGATTATTATTCCTGATTACATGTATTTGAAATTCATTTTTTTATTCCCCTACGCTCTCTTTTGGTTTTAAGTAGTCAAACTAAGCATGCTAAGCATATAATTATTATGAGCAATGGTGTTTTTTTCAAAATTGGAGAGCCCTCACTGCTCAAAGGCCCTGAGTGCCGAGTATTGGTCTAAATTTGAATTCCTTCACGGGCATATGGTGACGTCTCCATATGAGTGAAAAATTCTCGAGAGGGACGTTAAACAATATACAATCGATCTAGGTCAAAGGGGCATAACTCTGTCAAAAATGGTGCATTCATACCCAAAACACATTTATTTGATAAATCTGTGTACAAAAATTCCATTTCAGTATGTACAAAGGTTGTTAAGAAAATAAATAGAAACTAAATGGACAGACGGACAGCAGTAAAGCATTATACAATCCCGTCTTCTAAGGGGAGGGGGGCATAAATATAAAGTGACCTTTGGTCAACATATTGATGTACAGTGTACAATGTAAGTTGACTTCTGGTCAACTAATAATTAACGTTTAAAGTGACTTTTGATCTACCTATTAATGTAAAATTAAAATATAAGGTGACCTCTAGTCCTTCTAGTGATGTACAGTATAAGTTGACCTCTGGTCCCTTTTGTGTTTTATAAAGTGACCTCGGAATCTGCTCCCCCTATTGATGTAAAATATAAATCCAACAACAGACTCATGGAACACATTGCTCACAGAGCATTGTGAATTGC
>PRKT01000325.1:513755-528755 GCA_003671525.1 Saccostrea glomerata
CCCCCCCCCCCCCCTATTTCAAAAACGATGCTACGTACGTGCCTGTTCTCAAAGTAATCATCTTCATGTTTTAGCAAAATGTTATCACGTACGATCATCAATTGGCTTTGCAGAGTTTTTAGAAGAAATAGTAAATGGATTTATTTTCAATAATCTATACAGCGTGTTTACTGACAATCACTAGACATGGTTGAAGTTTCATTTTTCCCTGTCATCTTTCTGCTTTTCAACTATTTTCGACACTTGTGTATTTTTGAGCAATACCTATACTTCGTTGAAAGAATACTTCCGAGAGCAGCATAATAGCAAACTTCTAATGCAAGAACGCCGCTAAATCAGAGGCAGATCCATTGCAGGTGCCTCTGGTTTGCGCCCCCACCCCCACCCTTTCGATTTTTTAAAACAATATTTACTAAACTAAAAACACATTATTTAAATCAGATTTCCTTATTTTGTGTATGTGAGGGTGTGTGTTTGTGAATTTTACCCTATGGCAGGGTGCCCCTATTTTTTTTATCTTGAATTATTCCTTACATCAAATCTATCGAAATATCACAATTTTATTTAGGGACGGCCTGCCCTGAAAGACTTCTAGGACAAAATTATTTTCTAAATATCACTTTTTCGGTCTTTTTTTTTGTGAGAACACAATATGATGAGCGATGTCGGAAACTACTTTTTTACCACTCTTTTTATAACATATGTCATAATTATTCATACATCAAACACAGAACAGAAACATTTCCTCGTTTTTGAGATTATTCTGATAATAAATTGATAAATTTATTATCTATATATAAAGGCCGGCTAAATATTACAGTATTCCTATATTACATATGTTGCTTTTTTAACAGGATGCTTATAGACACCCCCAACCCTAAAGCATACACATGGAGGCTACATGTAGACTTGGGTTGACATAATTGAAAATCACGATTTTATGAATATATTGGGTCATTTACTAAGAATGATTTTTAAAAGCATAATCTACATATTATTGAAATATTAGTGGACCTCTCTCTCACTCTAGCGCGCGCTCTCTGGAACATGCTGACTACTTTTTAATATTCAGACTAAATGAAAAATATCAATGTCTGAGCAAAATATAACCATAAAAAGATTAAGTAAACATATACATTTGACCTGTAGACATTTACAAGTTAAACTAATCGCTCGCGATCTACCCGATGCGCGATAATGATTATGTAACACACAGAATATATATTGAAGCCTATGTACTAACTTTAAAAAGTAATAATGTTATTTATTTAAATTTTTCAAAAATTGATATTTTTTGAACATGCTACAGTTATTGATCTACAATCACTATGAGTACGAAAAATATTGATGTTCCCTAAAAACTTTGACGTCATTTTCTGTACATTGTGACGTCACGAGAAAATATTGACGACTGAATTGTCAAATGTTGAGGAAAAAAAACAAAGCAAATAGACCTTATGGTTATAACCTGGCCACTTTGGAGGGCTTCTGTTAAACAGTGGTCCACAATAGACATGCAGATGTGGAAAGCATAGACTAACGCGAAAACATTACTTCATTTTTTAAAAATGTTTTTAATTGAACTGAGAACTAGAATCTGTTTAACCTACCCTATTTACCACGCATAAATAATGCATTAATGCTAAAAAAGGATTTATGGTTGTGTTTACATAATTTACAGTAACCTTTCTTATGAAATATTTAATCCTTGTCGTGCGAGGTTTTATTAACATGGAATTATATAAAGGTAAATTTGCTTTCTGCATGTGCAGCTGAACAAACGACATTCATAAATATTAAATTTACACATGGGGCGCATTCCTCTCGGAGAAAAAAACTTGTTGAAAAATACGCGTAAGATACCAATGTTTGATTTTATACTTGAATTTTTTTCCGAGAGGAATGCGCCCCACTTGAAATTTTAAAGTGAATCTGTAAAATCGGTGAAAAATTCCGGAAAAGTCAAAACCCTTATAGGTTTTAGCCGTTACGATAAAGAAGCCAACATCCGGTTTGACTAAAACTACCCACCCCTGCATTGACGAAGTCGAGTAGATACGGAAACCACAAATAGTTTTCAAGAAAACGCTGATTTATTTTTTAAGAAATTCACAGTATATTGTACTTTCTGACTTTTGTTCTTTAACATATGTTTTTACATATAAAAATAAGTATTCTATTCTACATCATGTACACATGCTAAATATTCTAACTGGTAATTGATTGTTTGAACAACTCTGATTGATTTTAACTTCTGTTTTGGTTGACATGATTGTGGATGAAACTTTATAGTACATATATGCTTAAATATTAAACTTCGGGTTCCTAACTTGAGGAAATCGAAGGGGGATTGAATGGTGTGGTTTAATGTTTGTTTAAGTGTTTGTATGTCACTAACACATGTCTAACGAAATGGAATCTAGAAAATAGTCAACTGTTTAATGGGGTGTGGGGTGTGAGGTATAGGGAGGGATTAGGGGTTTAGAGGGGGGCATTTTATTTCACTAAACAGTATATTGATATAGTTCTTTCAATACTTTATTCAAGCAAAAATAATTCTATCTCTCAGAAGACATACTGGTAGTTTTGATATCAACACCAGTGACATTAGCCCAGCTCTGTGTAGGAATGTTGTGTATTTCTGTAGCAGGTGTGGGGGAAATCTACACTGTGTACTGGGGTGACATCGTACATGTACTAGTATATTACATAAAGTGTTCACTGATTGTAGCGGGTATAATTAAGTTGCATCATCTTCCCAGAATTTGTGTGTGTGTGTGTGCGTGTGTGTGAGGGTGAGTATGTGTGTGTGCGTGCGTGAAGGGTATCAAACGGGGACATTTGTTTGTTTACACACCTTCCAACCGGGGACGACCTTACAACCGGGGACGTCCCCGGTTGTCTCCAATTAAAAATAGCGCCAAATTCGAAATCAGGGATGTCTAATTACCCCAAAAAGCCGAAAAAATCCATTTTTTAACATGTTGAAAAAATGTCCCCGGTTAGTTAGGATTAAAAGATGTGTGTTAGTGTTAACTTTTCATAATGAGCGAAGGTTCGTACTTGGGGGTTACACACGTGTCCCCGGTAGTATAGTGAGAAACATGTCACGTGACCTTTTCTGAAACAAACATTACCTTTAGTTATTCCCTTTCTTATTTTCAAGTCCGTATTTTTTGTTTACATGTTAAAGTTACATATATTATGTTACGTTACTAGGGTATGATCATCAGCCAGTCTGACAAACATTCGAATCTATGGAACATCAGGATTATAGATGTACGATTGACTTTGTACTTACGCATGTAAATTAAGTTTCTTAATCGAGCCTATAATGTTTTAAGGAATGAAGGTTATTTAAACTTATGTTATTCGAATAATTCGATCATTCTAACATAACTCGGGCAGTTTGCACGTTATAAACCACGCAGTATTGCAGTTTGATGATAAGCAGTCGCGATACATTCAGCATAATTCATAGGCGTCAAAAGCAAATTAAACAGGGGGAGGGGGGTCTAATATTGAAATGAGGCTAATCCCCAATAAAACCGTAAACCCTATTTTCAATGCCCACATAATGTATATTTTTGCAAAAAAGTGGAGGACTCAAGCCAATAATTCGAAATAATATTGTTTATATTATGTTTGAATTCTGCAGTAGGGTTGATTTTCTTGAGCTTAAACATAATTCTTGATTTAGTAACAAAATAATACTCATTTAGATAAATATGCTTAAGTATAATTCGCATAGTTAATTAAAGAATTTCCTGTAAATATACATTTCACCAGAATTGAAAGTTGTCATGCATTTTTTTGTGGGGGAGGGGGGATGAGAGCGGGGTTGGGGTTAGAAAGTTAAAGCTTACAGTGTTTTACCATTTTATTTCTAAGCTGTTATTTGAATAGCTAAGGATGGTAGATATATCCATATACATGCATGAGATTCCTACAATGTGCCTTGTAATAGTAGTGTGGCAAATGCTTACTGCAGAACGGTACGAAAGTTAAAGCTTACATTGTTTTTACCATTCTATTTCGAAGCTGTTATTTGCATAGCTAAGGATGGTAGATATATCCATATACATGCATGAGATTCCTACAATGTACCTTGTAATAGTAGTGTGGCAAATGCTAACTGCAGAACGGTAGTTCTTCGAAAAATATTTTGACAGACTGGAGAGCTACAGTCCCATCCATTGTGAAAACAGTATATTTATTGCCTGGACAAAATGCAGTGCTTAGTTCTGAATGTTTTCTTGCAATTCTTTTTACCTCAACTGCAAAAAAGATATGTCTTTAAAAACTCTCGGACAAATGTAGGTGACATCTGCAAAAAGTGCGTTGGACCAAATTATCTTGCAAACCAAATTGAAAGTATAAATAGTTGAAATTGAGGTCTATTAACAACAATAAAATTTAAAAATTAAGCTTCGACAGTCTGAGATTTCTGAAGGGGAGAGATACTGGAAGGAATCTAAAAATATCAATAAATGCCTCGCTTCATAAAAACCGAAATGTTTAATGTGGTGTTGAAGAGAAGAAAGGGGGGGGGGTTATGCTGTAATATTTCCATTTCTAATTTTTCTCTATGTGATAACTCTTTGAAACTTAGCGGGGTTAATTCCTTGGTAATGTTACCGGAATGTATGTTAGGCAGGTCAATAGGTCAGGAGCTAAGGAGGCTTAATTTATGCATATTTGGCTTCGCCCGTTATGCAAATTATCCCATGTTCCCCACTATTGTTGATGCCCTGGCATACTATACTAACTAGACAGGGATTCCTTAATTTATGCTGTCTATATGCCACAGCGATCTGATCATATCACTTAGAATTCGAAGTACGTAAAGACGAGATATTGAAAAAAAAACTATATATTAATTAAACCTGTACGATTCATAAAGTTAGCTTATATAGAGTATTTACAATAAATCTGATTAATTAAAAGGATCCTTTATCTATAATTTGTTTGATCACAGTCGAGAGAGAGAAAGGAAGAAGGCGTAAAGAATAATGAAGAAAAAATATTTAATCACTTGACTGCTTTTATGAAAAAAGGGTCCTTAAGAACATACGCAAGGTACCTTACCTGCATATAATTTTTCAAGATATTTATAGACAAAAAATCAGCATGCATTACCAGGGTTTTAACAAATAACAAATTACGATAATTTTTGCATTATTCAAAGAAAAGTATACAAAAATTACAAAACACAATTTACAGATTTTTTTCAAAATTTGTTTTAGAAGAGGTGTGCAAATCCATAATTATATAACTTTTAATGTATTGCACACAGGTCCATCATCTAGTAGAATTCAACTCCAGGGAAGAGCTCAATAAAGTTCAAAGTATGTTGCATATGACCTCAAGGTCAAAGTTTCAAATCGGTATCGTCGTTATTCAGTAAGAACGTACTTTGACGTGGCGTGCTACGAATTAAGTTTCCAATCATTCAAATAAATTTATATAAACTTTTAATAGATGTTTTTTATTATAATCGTCTTCTTTCAAGATCTTAAATTTTCAACATATACCATGAAGATGAATTTGTTCTCTTACATAGGCAGATCTAGTAATTTCGACCACGGGGGGGGGGGGGGGGTATATACGGATTCTGAAAACAGATTATGTTAATTTGGAACATATGTACCGTACAATTTAACACTAAGATATATGATAGTCTAGCTCGATTAAAAGAAACAAAAAAACTTGAACATTAAGACATAAAAACCACTGATGACTAATACTTTTTCTATCAAAAATGTCGGAAGTAAATTATTTCTTGGCAGCTTAATATATTGTTTCTTTTAAAATTGTTTCATGCATATATTTTTAAGAATAAGTACACTACTGTCGATGTAATTATTACTTCACTTTAAAATTGATTTATGCGCTTGGAGGTGTGTGGATGGGAGTTCCACATTAAACGTATTTAATTCCTAAACAAAATGTAAACTCAATTTCAAGCTTTCATCCAAACAAAACAAAATAGAATCAAAAGTAATTGTTTTCAGAGAATATCTTTTCGGCATCTTAAATTTTATAAATCGCTAACTTTTAAAATATACTCCGTATTTTTGTACTCAATTCTCCTCCATTGAGGTTTTAGAATAACTCATAAACATGTTCCTTCTTGTATTTTGATAAGGTACATGTATATACATGCGTCATTCACATTTTTTTTTTGGTATTTGCATGTTATATACAGGATTGTCCACTTTTGTATTGTGATAATTTATACCCATAATGTCCGTATTGTAATGCGAATTTTTATACACAAAATAAGTCCCCTATTGTGTTGTAGATTTTTATACACAAATGTCCCCTATTGTATTGTGAATTTTCATACACAAAATATGTCCCCTATTGTGTTGTAGTTTTTTATACACAAATGTCCCCTATTGTAATGTGGATTTTTATACACAAAAATGTCCCCTATTGTGTTGTAGTTTTTTTTATATACACAAATGTCATCGATTGTATTGTGATAATTTATACACAAAGTTCCCCTATTTGATTAAGATGTTTTATGTATTTATTCCCAAGATTTATTATTTCTGTGGTTGTGCTCTATTTTTAACGATCTTTTCTGTACTGATTCGCGAATGTCCATATATCTCACTTATATTCTTTAATATCCATTCATGCGTCCTCTAGTTTTCGGTTATAATCAAGTGTAATACATAAAAGTATCGGTCTTTCCGCCTTAAAACCTCACACATCGGAAAACTGGCTCCATAGTAGAACTTCGCCCAAGGAGAACTTGCTTAATCAAATGAGCTAGTCCCCGCCCCCAAAAGCTTATTCTCAGTTATCCATAACACCACGATCCTCATTAATATATATATATATATTTTTTTTTATTTTGGTGTTGGTATAATTGTATATATAAAATGTATATCATTGATGGAGTAAACAAGGTTCCAGTTCCCCTCAACAAGGTCCTGACCCTTTGGAACTGGAATCTTTCTAACCCACTTAATGACATACTTTAAATATATAATAATTACCTCTTTTAAACGAGTTAATTATCTCGAAATAATTTTTTCTTAGAGTTGATATCTCTTATAGTAAAGAATAACAGAACTAGAAATAGACAGATTCGAGTTATTAAGATTATATTATATCAGGTTTTTTTGGTATCATCTGTCCTTAACATGATAACAAATCTGTTATTATATACTGCATGAAATTGATTGATTGATTCCTCTGAAGAACTTTTCACTCATATGTAGACGTACGCCACCGCTTTCCGGTGGAGAGCTTCAAACTTTGCCCTACACTCGGCAACCTGGGTCATTGAGCAGTGAGGGATCTTTTTTGTGCCAGCACCAACTGCGACACGGGACTTCGGTTTATACGGTCTCAAACCCGCGGCTAAAGGATCATTTTCACTCAAAGATGATTGATTGATACTGTTTAACGTCCCTCTTTAGAATATTTCACTGATATGGAGATGTGAAGGGCTGCAATTTTAGGCCTATGCTTGGCACTTACGGCCTTTGAGCAGGAAGGGATCTTTATCGTGCCACACCTGCTGTGACACGGGGCCACGGTTTAAACGGTTTCATCCGAAGGGCCGCCCCGTTTAGTCACCTTTCACGACAAGCAAGGGGGTACTGAGGACCTATTCTAACCCGGATCCCCACGGGGCTTCACTCAAAGAAAACCATTGTCAACTAAGGCGCAGCCAAGGTTGCCAAAGATTTCGAAGGGTGAGAATTCCAAAGTAGCATTTAACTTCATGCTTTATGCATTATAATAATATTCTTAATATTCTATGAAAACATATTACAACTAGGGGTACTGTGAGCAATGAGCTCCCTAAATAATACCCCCGCCTTTCATCTGAATATAATGGCAGTATCTATGTTTTGCTCTGGAAAATTCAAAATATATGTCAGATGAAAAAATAAAATAGAAGGTCGCAATGGCAATATGTAATAAAGATTCTGTGAAAGTTTTATTAAATTTCCTTCAGTGGTATGAGACGAGTTGCAGATGGGTACCCCAAAGCGTGTCAGACGGACGTACAAATGGGCATACCATTTTTTTATATACCCTCCCACTTTTCAAGCGGGGGTATAATGAACCACGTGCGCATGAATTCTGCACAATCAATATTTAAAATTATTTTTTAATGATATCACCGTCATCAAGCAGTGTTGATTGTTGCTACATTTGGGGGGCGTGGTTTCATTAGTCAGCGGATAATAGTGATTGTGTCTCGAGAAATAGTCCTGGTCAAGGGGAACTAGAATCTTGCTAACTCACCAATTATATATTTTTTGACTATGTACCGATATAAAAGTAATTAAAAAAAAATAAAGGATTACGAATGACCGGGGTCTAGCTTCCGGACTAATGCACGATGATTAGCCCCTTAACATATTAGAACCGAAACAAAAGTAAAATCTAGAGATAACAGATAACAGATAACCGGGGAATTAACTTCCGAAGCAGGGATTAGATCATTTGACTATCTCACGGGGATTAGACAATTCGCAGAAATTTCTAGGGAATTGTTCACATTTTATTGCGTAACTCTTATGGAGGAAAAAATCAGTAGACGTATAAAATAAAAAGAGATAACAAACTATTTATGAAATAATTAATTCGTTTTCACATGATACAAGCTTAAACAATTCTTCCGTTCATGGGATTCAGGCAAAATATAAGTAATAAAAAGTGTGCATAAATAAAGGACTTTCTATAAAAAAAATCTTTATACAGCCTTGTCAAAAAAACATTAAAAATACATCCACCGCTAAAGCCATTAGAGGTGTTCATTCATCTAATCTGGGGAGATTTTCGTTTCTTTTGAAAGCTAAACATTTTGGTTGATGATTTGAAATATATACTTACTAAATGTACATAAGTTGAAAAACACTCATTTACCAATCAAAAATCTGTTTCTCGTTTATTTTATTATAATGCGGCTGTGGTTTATTTTTACTCTCTAAATGACAAACGATAGGAGTACAGTATACATATCTCAAGCAATCAGATGATTTTGCAAAAAGTTAATTTGTTTAAAGTATCCTATTTGCAGCAGTCGCAACTGAAATGTCCTGTAAATTTTCTTTTATAATTTAAGTAACGGTTGTGGAAAACATATTTAACTCCCCTTTTTTTTTATTTCTGTTAATTTAGTTCATTTGTATATTTCTTATAAAAAATAAAATTATTTGACTTTAGTGAAATGTATTCATAAACATTTTGTGCCATTAAAAATACTGCACATGTATGATGCTTCCGGATCATCGGTTTTCTGCGTAAAACAAAAAATGAATAATTGTCTTTGCTTTGAAAGATTTTTTAGTTAATGTTTTTTTAAATAAAAGTACCTGATCAAAGATTCAATGTAATGTAAATATTTTAAAGAAGTCGTCGTACTACGATTCTGTAATGAAGCGTATACGTAAATGCATTGGATTTGATTTTAAAGTGTCTATCGATTATATTCAATAGCTGACCATTATCAAAAAAGATCAACATTAATTTTCTTTTCATTTTGAAATTGGTCATATTTTGGAGTGATATTATCAGCGCCCCCTTCAGACCTTGTGTTATATTCTTTTTATAGTTGTAAGTATGTCGAATGACAATCATTTTTCTTGTTCAATTCTCTAATTCTGAGACAAAAAATTTGGAAAATCATAAATTACATGTAAAACAAGTAGCTTTAAATTTTGCAAACTATGTTGCAATCACCATATTTAAATTCCATTAATCATGGCACTGCGACAAAGAGGTCAGTGATGCCAAATTGAAAAATTTAAGACAGATTCCTAAATTTCAAATTATTTGAAAAGAAAAATTAAAAATATATTTTCATCATGCAATAACTGTTCGTAATTTCCATATTTGATTTAAGATATTAAGCATTCAAGTGCCTATGAAGACAAGGGTCTTAATCAGTGATGAGAACGGTGGTAATAAGTGAATAAAAGGCACAAAAGAAAGGATTTTATTCGTTTTAGAAAATGTCCCCGTTTAGATACAATAAAACAAGAACTGGTGTGTGAATATTAATGAGTGTGAAATAGGTCCCCGTTTGTGCTGTGAAATGTGCTTAGCTTAATATTTAAAGATATTGATATGTTCTCATTATATTTGTCATCAGGGTTACATGGTGATAAATATTTTAAGTCAAAAGTTTATGAAATATTAAAAATGAAGAAGTCCCCACTTTGACAGTCTTTAACCCCTGTCCCCGTTTGACACCCTTCACACGTAAGGGTGTGTGTGTGTGTGTGTGTTGTTGTTGTTTTTTTTTTTTTGGTTCTCAGGTTTTTTTGGAAGGTCTAAAAAAATTTCTTACCCTTAGCCCCAACTTTAATTTGCTTCCGACGATGATAATTAGATATTTTCCGTCGTTTGGTATAACTTTTGGAAAATGTCCCCGTTTAGTTACAATAAAACAAGAACTGGAGTGTGAATATTAATGAGTGTGAAATAGGTCCCCGTTTGTGCTGTGAAATGTGCTTAGCTTAGAATTAAAGATATTGATATGTTCTCATTATATTTATCATCAGGGTTACATGGTGATAAATATTTTACGTCAAAAGTGAATGAAATATTAAAAATGAAGAAGTCCCCACTTTGACAGTCTTTAACCCCTGTCCCCGTTTGACACCCTTCACACGTATGTGTGTGTGTGTGTGTGTGTGTGTGTGGATCAAATAGTTAATCATTTACATTGCAGTAGACACCTAAAGATTAATTAAATGTTGAAAAATGAAAGAATGTGAAATTGTTCTTGACAAGTGTACAGTAATCAAATCGAGATGTGAGACTCACCAGTAACATTGAGTAATATAGGGAAAATTGAGAAAATATATGATAATGATGAAATGCTAGATATATCTTTATGTATATTGTGTATATTATTTTTTCTTGTTAAAAGAGCTCCCTCTGGAGGATTTCAAATGTGAGACTTAACAGTAAATGATATGGGGAAACTTTCATATATGACAAGGATGAAATGCTAGATATGCTTATGTATCTTGTGTTTTGTGTTTTATTTCAGTTTTTTTCTTTTGACATGTTTTAAAAGGTCTCCCTCTGGAGGATTTCAAATGCAGGAAACATCCAAGCCGTCCATTATCCCAGTTCTGTATCCCGTGTGACGTCACCTTGTGTATAATGTGCATCTTGAAATCTGGTGATCATAAAAAACATGACGTTAAAAATGTTGAGAAATTATTCAGAGAAATTCACAAGGAAAAAGGTTTGTAATTATACAGAATGTGTTTTATTTGAAACATCTAGACCAAAATAATCAACTGTGTCCTTCATTTTTAGCTCACCTGTGCTGAAAGCTCAAGTGAGCTTTTGTGATCACATTTTGTCAGTAGTCCATCTGTCCGTCTGTCTGTAAGCTTTCAAAGAACAACTAGACCAATTTTAACTAAACTTTCCAAAAAGCATCCTTGGGTGAAGGGGATTCAGGTTTGTTCATTTGAAGGACCTTGCCCTAATTCAAGGAGATAATTAAAAAATAGTGCTAATTAAGTGGCATATTTTAAAAATCTTTTTCTCAAGAACCACTGGACTAAGAAAGTTGAAACTATTGTGGAAATATCTTTAGGTAGTGTAAATTCAAATTTATTCAAATCATGACCTCAAGGGTAAGGCTGGCCCACAAGGGAAGATCAAAGTATTACAAAGAAATAATGTGGGAAATATTTTTCTAAAGAATAGCAAGTCATGATTGGTCATATTTATATGGAAGCATCCTCAATATGAAATTTATCTAAATTATGACCCCAGGGGTAGGGTAGGGCCACAATTGATGATCAAAATATTACATTTTAAGTTTACATTTGAAAAACAATTTTCTCCAAAACCACTGGGTCAGGAAAAATGAAAATCATATAGGAGCATATCCACAGGTTGTGTGGATTTAAGTTTTTTTTTTCAAATATTGATCCCTGGGGTTGGGGAGGGGGCAAAATAAACTATCAATTTTTCCATACGAAAACATAGGAAAAATCTTTTTTAAAAATCTTCAAACAACAGCAGAGCCATGATTTGTCAAGTTATATGGGAGCCCCCTTAGGTAGTGTAGTTTCAAGTTTGTTCAAATCATGAACCCCATGGGGTAGGTTGGGGGCCACATAGAAGTTAAAGCTTATAGGAATTTTTTTTCAAAACTTTTAACGCACTGATAAGTCTTTGAAATATGATAACATACCCAGTGTAGATTCAAGTTCAAATCATACCTCATCCCCTTCGGGATAAAGGTTGCTATGACTCATAAATTACTGATCTAGCCAAAGTGCTCATGTGAATGATATGGTCCATGAGGGTTTAGTACCATTTCGTAACTTATTAGGTCACTTGAGTTATGTTAATTATAGCTATCTGTTTTTCTTTGTGTATGTCCATCATGCATCTCATGCTTATATTTGAAAATTGTTACCTTCTGTGAAATTTTAACAAATTTTGGAGAAGATGAACAAATTTGTGAATTTCATGGTCCTTGTTCCCCTTGGGTCTGATGGGTCGATGGGTTGGACTTAACTCAATCTCTATTATAACAATTCCCCCAGTTTTTAATTTGAGCAGGAAAGTACATGAAGTGTCCCTTCGTTATACCCCACCCCCATGTTACAATGCCACCCACACATGCCGCCAAATCTGAAGTTCCTTTCTCCTCGTTATATAAAACCACACAATTTGGAGTATAAATCTGTTTGTTACTGTTATTATCACCCCCATTAGTTCCGTCAATTTGAATACTTTTTAGCTCACCTGAGCCAAAGGCTCAAGTGAGCTTTTCTGATCACATTTTGTCCGGCGTCCGTCTAGCTGTCCGTCTGTCTGTCTGTAAACTTTTCCCATTTTCCACTTCTTCTAAAGAACCACCGGACCAATTTCAACTAAACTTGCCACAAAGTTTCCTTGGGTGAAGGGACTCGCGTTTGTTTACATGAAGGGTCACATCCCATTCCAAGGGGAGATAATTAAAAACTAGTGAAAAATTAATGACACCTTTTAAAAATCTTTTTCTTCTTAAGAACCACTCAGCCAGGAAAGATGAAACTTATTTTGAAACATCCTCAGAAAGTGTCAATTGAAGTTTGTACAAATCATGACCCACAGGGTAGGGCGGGACCACAATTTTTTTTACATAGGAATATATGTTTTACATAGGAATATATGGGGCTTTTAGATCACTTGAGCCAAAGGCTTTTCTGATCACATTTTGTCCAACATCCGTCCGTCCGTCCGTCCGTCTAGCTGTCCGTCCATATTCTGTCCATCCGTCTGTCTGTCCGTCTGTAAACTTTTCACATTTTCAACTTCTTCTCAAGAACCACTTGGCTAATTTTAACCAAACTTGGTACAGATCATTCTTGGGTGAAGGGAAATTTTAATTTTTAAAATGAAGGGCCAAGTCCTCTCCCTAACAAGGGGATATAATCAAGAAAAGACAAAAATAGGGTTGGGTCATGAAAAAATCTTCTTCTCAAGAACCACTGAGCCCAAAAGCTGAAACTTATGTGGAAGCATCCTGGGGTAGTCTAGATTCTAAATTGTTCAAATCATGAACCCGATAGTAGGGCGAGGCCAAAATGGGGAATCAAAGTTTAACATAGAAATATGAAGGAACAATCTTTTAAAATCTTCTTCTCAAGATCCACCGGGCCAGAGAGGCTGAAACCTATGTCAAAGCATCCTGGGGTAGTCTAGATTCTAATTTGTTCAAATCATGATCCCCGGGGGTAGGGCAGGGTTACAATGGGGAATCAAAGTTTTACATAGAAATATATTGGACAAATCTTTAAAAATCTTCTTCTCAAGAACCTCTGGGCCAGAAAAGCTGAAACTGATTTGGAAGTATCCTTGGGTAGTGTAGATTCTTAATTATATAAATCATGACCCCCCGAAGTTTTGGCGGGGCCACAATAGGGAATCCAAGTTTTACATAGAAATAAATAGGAACAGTCTTGAAAAATCTTCTTCTCTAGAACCATTGGACCAGAAATGCTGAAATTTATGTGGAAGCATCCTGGGGTAGTGTAGATTTCAAATTGTCTAAGATATGATCAGTGGGATAAGGTGGGGGTCACATTCCTACATTGTCCACTCATTACTCCCAAAGGATGAATGGATTTGCACTATCTGCTAAAATGCATATTTATGTCATTCTGAAATAAGATTGAAAACAAAGATTTTTTGAATTTGTTACAAAGATTTATAAAAAGAAAATACTGTGTAATCTTGATGCAACATTTTTAATAAGGTTCATGCATGACTCTTAAAGTAGGGACTATCTACCATGAATAAAACATTTTTTTATCTTGATGATTTTTTTAAAATTTATTGTTATACCTTTAAAAATTTGTCCCTGTACAAATCTATATGAAAAAAGTGTAACATTTTTATTGTTTTGCTGAGCGGGCATAAAACAATCGATGTTGGACCGCTGAGTGAGATGTTGGACCGCTCGGAGAGATGTTGGACCGCTTACGTCACAGAATGGGCGGAGCTTAATCTCATTTTCATTCGTTGGTATAAAACAGTGACAGACCTGATGTTACATTACGGAATATAGTACAAAATACATGCATGTCAAAAAATATAAAATAAAATGAAAGGTATTAACAAAACATTTATTGACAGAGTTCTCGAGCAAAATGCGTTTTGTCGACCCTCGAACCAAACTGTCTGCCTTCGGCCTAACGGCCTCAGGCAGACAGTTTGGTTCTTGGGTCTGACAAAACGCATGTTGCCCTCGAACTCAGTCAATAAATGTATATTGTTACACCGCAACGTCACTGCTATGTTACAAGTAATAAGTCATCGTTCAATATCGGTGACAAGAAATAGCCGAAGTTAAGAGCTGCAAGAGTTGTTGCTACTAGCAAGGAAGAAAGGAAGAGTATGTTTTGTGATAAATGATTTTTGTGATATAATAAAAATACAACTAATTTTGAACTTTCCCGGCTATTGTTTTATATTGTCTGATTAAGCCATTTTATATTGTCT